>ML306787.1:0-66935 GCA_005239505.1 Nicotiana paniculata
GGGCACAGAGTCAAACATTATTGGGGTGGTACCATAAATCGTGAGAAGACTAAAGTCGTGCTCGCTGATGACTGAGGCAAGGTTCTACGTCGTGCCGTGACATTAAATCAGGCGCTTCATAGGAGGCAACCTATTGACTTGTTGTAATCTTCGTGCCACGACATTAACTAAGGCGCTTATTGGGAGGCAACCCAATGCTTAGTTAAATATTAACATAGCTTGAAGAATTTCATATAATTATAGGTACTAACGAGCTTGCGAGTGCATTCAAGTGAAATGAGCAGTGTTCTTGCATGACGGAAGGTGAGACGAAGGCCAAGGGGTAACCTGGCGATACAACCCTAACGCCTAGAAAACGCTAGGGCAGGCTGCACGTTTCAGCCCTAATTCCTGGCAAACGCCAGGGTAGGCTGGGCGTTTGGGGTCCAACGCCGGGCTAACGCCAGTGGGTCCAGGATTTAAGACTAAAACGTACGCCTAACGCCAGGTAAGTATCATCTTCTAATTTTTTCATCTCCCATCTCCCTCTCAAGCAAGAGTTTGCTCCCAAGAACACAAACAACAACGAATTTCTCTCACACCCACACTACAACTCATAGATTACCCACACATATACACACCCACATCAACTCTTCACCCACTCATCTGCACACCCACAGCACACACAAGTCTGCACAGGCTCAATTTCGGGGTTCACCTCATCAAATTAACACTCATCAATCGTTGAGGTATGATTTTATCCCTATTCTGTGTAAATTTGACTTGGGTGTTACAATTATATATGGTGCAGCCATGATTCATGGTGGTTCCTTATGGGTTTATGAATTTCATGGTCATATTGTATGATGTTTTGCATCCCAATCCCTGAAACCCTCTAGGAATGGGCTGAATTTGTTAAACTAAGAGGTATTATGGAACCCCACCCAGATATGGGTACATGAGGCAGTCCCTCAATTCCATAAGAGCTCTCATGGCATTGTGCACGCTAAGTGCTCGATATAATGCCTCAATGGAAATACATATCCCATTTGGATCCTGAGTCTCAGGGAAACAACCCACTAGTATCATGCATTATCAACTCAATGAAATGTTAAGTGTGAAGAGGCTCACGAGAAGACCTTTGGGTCAATTATTCATTAACGTACCAGGGTGAAGTCTGAGTAACCTTTGGAAAGCTTTTGTTACACACTTTGTGACACCCACTAACTACTGATCATATGTGCAGGAAAAATAATGCTACCCAGAAGGGCCACTGGCAAGGGGAAGGCCACGTCTTCGGCCCCAACTAAAAGCAAAGAAAAACCCCTACAACCCCAAAAGAAAAGAAAGGGGGGGGGGATGCTACTTCTAGTATGACTGATGAGGAAGAGTAGCTGCTGTTGCTGCTTTGAGACAGCAACCCACTGGTGAACGGGAATATGGTCTCAATAGCATATCAGTGCAATCCAGGAAATGGTATGCACGCTGCAAACCCAAGCATGTTCACCCTGAAGGGGCCACTAAGGAAGGGAGTCTAAGATCAAAATTTCCAGCGATTTGGCGGAGCATCCATGAGTTGGGGCTGGGATATGTGTTCAGACACAATGGTGACATAAACCTCAACTTAGTACGAGAATTCTACGCAGGGTTTGACCCTAAGGAAAAGAACGGATTGGTGCCAATTCGTGGGCACTTGGTAGATTTTTCGGCCAAGGCTATACGCAATTTCCTAGGTGCACCAAATGTTCCGATTGAGCCTCTAGAGCAATTCATCCGCCATCCCAACTATAGAGAGGTGAGGCACACACTTTGTGGGGTTGATTCTAGGGCTGCTTGGATTCGAGATAGAGCCAAAAATTGCCATAAAAGATTTCCGAAGAAGAAAATGAAGGCTGAGACCCAGGTGTGGCTTAAAGTGATTAATGCACGGATACTACCATGCAACCATGATACCTTAATCAGCCAAAAGAGGATTTGTGTGCTCTACTTCCTCATGACGGGGCAGAGGGTGAATGTGGACCAGCTGATGCGCTATCAAATGGGGTTGGTGCGTTCTAGCAATAGAATTGATCGAATACCATTACCAAATTTCATAACTCAGTTCCTGCTAAATGAGAGTGTAGCGGTTGAGCCCAACTTTGACCATACCATTGATCAATTCCAATGAGAGACTGATATCTCTGGCCTAAGACTGAAGGAAGAGCCTTCCCTGACCGATGCAGAGCGCAATGTGCGGGATGATAACTTCATGGACCATCTTTATGGGATGATGGATTTGCAGTTGCGAATAGGAGGTCAGACAGCGTCAGTTGAAGAGAGAGTTGAATTGGATCAGAGGTACCCACTCAATGCTCATGCGCAACAGATGATTGGAGCGGGTGAGGGATACATGCTCCATGATGATGAGGATATCAACACTCCTGACGACTCTGATGCAGAGCTGATGCAATCGTATGAGGAAGATGATGAAGAAGATGAACATGAGTAGGAGTGGAGAGAGTCAGATGATGACGACGCTGAATGATCAGGGAATTTCTTGTACCTTGCTTCTATTACTGCTTTTGTCTCTATATAATGCACTGGGGACAGTGCATGGATTAAGTGTGGGGTGTGTATGTTGTATTTTGTTGTACTTATGAATTGTGGAATTGGTGTACCGTATGTGGGTTTATATTGTAGTTTTGTATTCATGATAGTAAATGTTTTTCTTTCTTTTAAGTTTTTGTAGTTGTTTTATATATATATATAAAATTGTGGACTTTTCCCGATGATGGACCTCTTAGACAGCTCTCTTGAGGGAAGTAAGTCTAAAGAAAATACAAAAAAAAAAAAAGATTTTTATTTTAGGTAGTGTAGTAATTTCCCCTTGGTTTTTCTTTGGGCCACGGTTCTTTTCCAAGGGTGTAACTTGAACCGGGTGTTTATTTTTGTTTTTAGAGTAGTTAGGAAGAAACTGAGTAAATTAGAGATACCCTATGACATGTTTGATGCCGGCATATTAGATGATGACATACATTCTGTTTTCCCTGATATTTGGTTTGTCATGTGATGCCTGAGTAAAAAAAAATAAATAGCCTAATTTGTGACACCTTAGCTCAGTTGTTTGACTTGTATTCTACATAGTGTAATATTGCTTAATTCTTTCAATTTTTTGTGTGTCTGCTTAAATTGAGAGTTGAATAAAACCGTTGTGATTGAGTCATGTGCATGGATGACGTAGAGGGTGGCTTACAAGCACTTCTCCAGAGGGTGGCTTACAAGTCGATGATATTTGCAGTAATTTGGGTCATCAATCTTTCCAGCTTCATTTGGTCGCTTTATCTCCGAAAGCTCGATGATATTTAACTCGAGGAGTTCTTCAAAAATAGCTGGCACATCAGAATCTAGAAACAGGTACTCTTTCTCTTGCATTTCTTTTAGAGTTAACTTTCCACTTGGATTATCTTGAAATGAAGTGGATTTTGTACTCTACTTTTTGCTCACCATCGTCGTGAACTTCATAAGTGATATGTTGACATTCATAGATTCTTTGTTTTCAGATCTTGGTACAAACTTGCTCTATTTTCTGAATTCTTGCTTGTCGTTCCCTTTGCGAGGTTCATAGATGGGCAGCCTTTCATTTCTAGCGGAGGCCATGCTCAATTCCATGTCATAGGCACGAGTTGCAAGTTCTTCAAATGTTCTAGTCTTGATACCTTGCAAGATGTAGCGCAATACCCAATGCATTCCTTGGATGCACATCTCTATGCCAGAAGCTTCACTAAGCATGTCCATATAATTGAGGCTTGCATTCCTCCAACGATTGATAAAGTCTATAACTGGTTCACTCTTACTTTGAAGAGTATTTGTGAGTTCCACCATGCTCACAATGCTCCTTGTGCTATAAAAGCGATTGAGGAACTCTTGTTCCAGTTGATCCCAGCTTCAATAAATCCTGCCTCGAGGTCTGTATAGCAATCAAGAGCATTTCCTTTTAGCAAGCGGATCTGTTTGACGAGGTAATCTCCATAAGTCCCATCGTTGTTGCATGTCTCAACAAAGTGCGCCACATGTTGCTTTGGATTGCCTTTGCCATCAAAATGTTGAGACTTTGGAGGTTGATAGCCAACATGAATCTTCAACATATCGATCCTTGCAGTGTACGGCTTTGCATATGTAACAGAAGACTTGGTAGCAATTTCGTACTTGCTTTTAATAGTTCCTTCGATGAACTCCTTCTGTTGATCGATTGGAATTATCCCTTCCGAAGAGACTGGAATTTCCTTAGTGGATGCAACTTGTCGTGGGGGAGGATCAATCTCTTGAACTTTTGCGAGTTTTCCAGGTGCATGGGTGGATTCTTCTTCCATCAAGATTCCTACCCTATCTGTTAGCTTGTCGATTCTAGCATCTTGATTTTCCATGCACTTGGTCAAGCCAGCGATTGCTTCCGTCAAGTTTGCCAATTGCTCCTTTACAGATGAAGTGTTTGTCACCATGGCTTGCATGATTGTCATGGACGATGGAGAGTAGCATGGATTTTCACACAGATTGATCCTTGATTGGATCACTCTATGTGGTGTAAGTGGGGAGGATCCATCACTTGAAGCGTCATCAGCTTCCTTCACAGTAGAGTGCTTGGATCCGAAGAGGTCAAGCAGAGAAAGACTTTTCTTGATCTTTTCAGCAACATCGCTTCCTTCTTCGGGTGTATTTGTGGAAGATCTTGATCCTTTTGAGGATGAAGATCCAAAAACAGGGGTAGATGCGGACGACACTTGGGGTGCTTGTAGTCCTAACGATCTTGCTTTGCTCTTCGTATCTGGTCCAAAGCTTCCAAAGGTAACTTCGAGTATGTTTTCCACATCAGCATAGAACCTGGAATTGGCAGCATTGGCGGATGTTGAACTGGAGTTGATTTTCTTGGAAGTCATTTCGTTGTTCTTGAACTTTGGTGTTTGAAAAGTCGAGATGAGAGGTAAAGATTGTCCCACTGGGCGTGCCAGAAATTGTAGACAATAAATTGCGTCGGTCATTTGCAGAAAATATTTTTTTTATTAGAAACTGACCAACTTTGGTCGGTTTTCTGGGTTTTAATTTTGGCATAAAATGCCTGTTTTGGCAGCTACACTACCTGCCAGCATACCAAAATCCCTAATAGCAACATAAAAGAACAACAACAACAACAACAATAACAACAACACAAAAACAATCAATAAATACATTAAAACTAAAAAAAATTAAAGTTCAATTGAACTAAAAAATCCAAAACCAAGTTAAAACTTATTACAACTAGTTCAAAACTGGTTCTATTTGTCTAGTTCAAAGTATATAAAAGTCAAGGAGTGTTTCCTACAACATCATCATCACCGTCTGATGAACTTTCATTTACAAGACGATATAGAGAAGGGTCTTGTTGAGGACGGGAAGAACGACCACGGGGAGGACGGGAGGAATGATCACGGGGAGGACAGGAGGAATGATCACGTGTAGGTCGAGCCTCTGGCGATGACTCACGAGAACGGGGCAACATGAAAGCTTCAGTAGATAGGAGAGTTCTGATCTGAGCTTGCATGCCAAGGAATTGAGCATCTCTAACCCTTTCTCTTTTCTTGGCCGCTTCTAGCTCGGATGTGAGCTTTGTCGCAGTCTCCCGCATAGCGGAGAGACTCTGCCTATTAAGTTGCTCGCCTTGCGTGGAAGTCCCTATTCCTTGCATTCCATACTTATAGCGATGGAACTTTTTAGTAGGAAGCCTGTATACCTTCCCCCATTTTGGACTGCCAGTAGACTCCATCCATATTCTTTCAGCATCCTCGTCCGAAGGTTGGGTTGGCTCGCCCGATTCACCAGCTGGCTGAGTGCGGATGAATTCCTCCATGTTAGTTTGGTAGTGACCCTATACGAAAATTTAAATTGAATTAGTATTTCAAAATTTATATAAAAGTAAATTAAAATACTTAAAGTAAAGTGAAAGCTTACATATACAGTCGAAGCCCGGTCCTCGACCCACCTTTCTTGTTCCGTCTCTTTCTTCTTCTTTACAATATGCGTCTCCTTGAATAGCTCATCATGGTTCATTGGACGCCCCAAATTCTTTTCCTGAAAACAAATTAATTTAGTTAATAAACAAAATAGATATACTTTGAAAATTAAAATAATTTAAGCAATTACGTACCAATCTTCTTTTTATTGTCCCTAGGCTGATCGCACATCCAGTGTGCAAGGAGTCTCCCTTCTCAGATGCGCGAGCTTTCTTTCCTTTTTCGCTCTTTTATAAGAACTTTGCGGTAAGTCATTGCCTTTGCAAATCATCCCATAAATTTTGGAGTAACTAGTCAGGCTTCTTGTTCTTCTTTCTAGCATCGGAGAAAGCATCTGACAATCTCTTGCGAGCTTTATGATGAAAATTTGCAGCCACTTCTGCTTATAGCAGTGTTCCCATACACACTTGCTCTGTATTTCAAAAGTTAAATATTATATTGAAATATCATAAATATAAATTATTAAATTGCTTAAAAGAACATTTATACCTCAAATTGATTGAAAATTTGCTCCTTCAGCGAGAATGGAAAATCAGTCTAAGTCGCATAAGGGCCATCATAAAGCTTTCTGATGGCTTTGGTGATTATCCTCGTAGTCTTATTATTCGGGATGAACCTGCACTTTAACAATAAAAATATATTAACATCTTAGTAAAAACTTTACAAAATAATAAACGTAAAATAACAAATAACTCTTACCCATCACCCTCAGGGACTATGATGATCCTTCCATATTGATCTTAATGCACTTCCTCGTCATTGTTATCGTCCGAAGCATTTATATCAGAGGCATGTGTGGACAGTGTAGGGGGGTCAGAGCTACTACCTCGTCGGCGAAGGCCTGAAATAGATGGAGTCGCTGATGAAGATGGCTGCAATCCTTGTGATTGCGATCCCTGTGACTGCGATATATCTCGATGGACCCCAAGTGGTTGTTATTATGATGGCTGTGACCCGAGTGGCTATGACATGGAAGGATGTGATCCATGTGGCTGTGATATGTAGGGATATGATACAGATGACTGCGATGCAGATGGCTACGATCAACGTGGTCGTGAGGCAACTGGACTGTATGTCGGACGTATAGTCCTATGGACCTGTGATGAAAGACCTGGTGTCTGGATGAAGGTGTAGGGCTCGTGATGCTGTGGCAGCTCAGTATAGCCGTAGGGTGGAGGATAATACATAGGCATCTCTGAAGAGGGTGGAAAAGAGGGAGTATTATTATCTACCCTCCTCTTTCCCTTCCTAGCCTTTTCTCGACCCCGAGAACCAGTAGGGTCATTGTTGACTTGACCCTTGCCTGCCATCTGCATAATACAATACATATTTAGATTGAAATATATAAGAAACAAGCTATAAAATGAGAGTGCTTTTAAAAAACCAACTTTTTAAAACTCATCGACGTATTGTTCCTTTTTCGAGAATTATTCGTCCTCACATGTTTGAGCTACATCAGTTGATTCTTCGTCCTCATTTTCTATAATTATTACTTCATTTATATCAACTTCTTCCAATATGCGTTCAGAATGTTCGAAATCATTTTCTAACTGATCGTCCACTATTTGGTGAACACTGGAGATATCGTTTTGATATGCAATATCTACAAGTTCTTTACTTTAATCTCCTTTTACTTATCGGCACCTGTTGCCTCTAGAGACTTGGATTATTTGACCCTATACATGGTTCTGCTCCTGATATTGCTGGGCAGGTCGCTTATGGTCTTCCTTTTTTATCTCTTTTTTTCTTCCTCCTTTTCCTGCTGTATAAATATTACAGTAGCAGGCTTCTTGTGTTTTTTTGGAAATTGGGCATATATTTATGTTTACACACTAACTTCAAGATGCAGGATAAAACAAACCCCTTAGCTACAGTACTCAGCGCTGCTATGCTTTTGAAATATGGCCTAGGTGAGCAGAAGGCTGCTCAGAGAATTGAAGCAGCTGGTTTAGACGCCTTAAATCGAGGATTTCGTACTGGTGACATTCACTCAATAGGACATGTGAGTTTTATCTAGTATACGAGATAGCTAAATTTCCAACTATGTTTTTTCTCCCCGGGATTTTGTTTTTGTGTGTGTGGGGGAGTCATTAAGATCTCAGTGCTTCTTGTTTGTGAATTTTAATCTATATGATCTTGCACTTGAAAGACATTTGGACATGCGGTAAACATCTAAGAAAATCAAAAAATAAGTTAATACTTCTCACTTTTATCATAGATTGGACCAAATAACTTGAAATACTGAAATTTAGTTTTAGTAACTAATTGTTTTCACATCAAACTTGCTGAATGAGCTGAAACACTTGTCTTCAGAAATTGGTGGGGTGCAAGGAAAGGGGTGAAGAAGTGTTCAAGTCTATTGATAGCAAAACTCCTGATGCTGTTTGAATTTATGAAGAGGCTTCGTCGAGGTTAAGCAAGTGCGGCTCTAACCCCATCACGAACTGGTGAACCCGATCCTCCATCTTAGATACAATAGTGGGAGCATACCTAGACAACGAATAAAATTGAAGACTGTACTCCCGAACACTCATGTTACCCTGCTGAAGGGTCAAAAACCTGTCAACTCTTGCCCGTCTAATCTCTGGTGGCAGATAATGTCGAAGAAATCTTTTATAAACTCCTGCCATACTGCTGGAGGGGCATCCTCACCTCTGGACAATTCCCAAGACTGGTACCAATTAACTGCCACATCTTGGAGTCTATAGGAAGCTAGCTCAACGGACTCAGTCGCAGTGGCCTTCATTACCCTCAACGTCCTCTGCATTCTATCAATAAATACCTGAGGGTCCTCGTTTGGATCTGCCCCCGTGAATACCGGAGGGTCGAAATTAATGAAATCCCGAACCCTCGCACTAAAGGACCTATCTGCATGACCAATACCTACATGATACAGGTTACTATCCGATAAAGTATGCAAATTTTGATTATTAGTTGTAGCATACCACTTGCTCGTACTATGTACTCCATCTGTATGACATATGTGCATTAAAATGTGGGATAATATGCATCCAAGTAGGTGTTTGGACATAAAAATATGATTTTTGAAAAAAAAGAAGAAATTTTCATAAACCTCTACAGTTTAGAGGCTACAACAACAACATCAGTGTATTCCCGTAAGTGGGATCTGTGGAGGGTAGGATGTACGCATCCTCTAAACCTCTATAGTTTAGAGGCTAATAACTATAATTTGCCTAATTACTATTCATAGCTACTGTTCAATTGTTATTAATTTGTATCACTTGTATGTAAACACGCAACGAATACAACTAAGAAGAAATATAGAAATACACGAAAATAAGATGTTCTTGTTGAGATCCAAACTCAAGGCTTTCACTACCTAAGCAGGCGCTCTAACCAACTAAATTATGAGTGCTTGTTGCTCTCCTATTTCAATTCAAATAATTAATCTCTTATTTCATGGATTTATTATAAAATTCAAATATAGCTACGAATGTTAAATTTGCTGAAATAATTACGAATGATAAATACAATGTAAATATTTGATGTGTCTCGTAATTTTTTCAAAAAAAGTAGTATTTGGAGTTAAGTTGAAAAATAATACTATTTGGAATTATGTTTGGACATGTATTTCACTTGAAAAAGTGTTGCTGTTTTGTGAGCGGAGAAAAAAGTTTACTAAAAAATTTGAAATTGGTTTTTGAAAAACTATTTTTCCGAGAAATATGGCAAACACATTTCTGAAAAGAAATTCAGAAAAGAAAAGAAAAGAAATTTGTTTGTGGAAAAACGGGTCCTAAATATGGGGGCTATTGGTCAATTAAGTGGGTAGATACCTGCCAAAATGGAGATTTAAATACCAATTGAAACTAAATGAAAAACATAAAAGTAGTTGTCTTAACTTTGGATAACATATGATAGTTATTTTTTTAATCTAAGAATAATTTTTTGGTAATGTAGTTTCAAGCATAACTGAATTTTAATATTTAAACATAAGTTAAGTTGAAGCCTAAATAGCGCTATATTTATTTAATTTTAAAAATTACTGATAAAATGCAATTTTAAATTCGCAAAAGATATAAGAATAATAGATTACATATGAATATGGTAGGTAAAAAAATTGCTACATTTCAATAACACTTAATAAGAAAGTGATGATACACGTTAGGATCAAACATTATTTAAATTAAATAAAAATTAATGCACTATAGCTTTATTGGAAAATTAACTTAAAAGTTTGAACAATCTTTTTTAAACATTAAATAGTAATTTTCGAGAACCTATTGGAGTTGAATGTTGAGTATTAGTTTATTATTTTTGGGTTAGTTGGTTGTAAATTGAAATATGAGCTATAAAATTGAAAAGTAGGGAGCCCAGTTATTCTTATGTGAAATTTTTACTAAAACTAACTAGTAACTATCTAAGTTATATATTTTTAAAAAGTAAATAATTTGGTATTTAAATTTTCTCTAGGAATTATAATGTATAATTTTACCCGATGAGGACCTTCTATCTAAGCAATACCCTTCGTGCTATTTTTCGCCACTTTAAAGACATCATATCAATATATTATTATTATTATTATTATTATTATTGTTATTATTATTATTATTGTTATTGTTATTATTGTTATTGTTATTATTGTTATTATTATTATTATTATTATTATTATTATTATTATTATTATTATTATTATTATTTATTATTATTATTATTATTATTATTATTATTATTATTATTTTATATTATAAGTATAGGGACTAAAATGACATTAAAAGTTTGAGACTATTTTACGCTTCAAATAAGCATTATTTTAAGAACTTCTTGTGCAAAAATATAAATATGCATTCTTCAAAGATAACAAAAGAAAAAGTTTGACGCGAATAAAATGTGGGAGCCGTTTAGATGGCCATAGTAAAAAAATAACTCTTGGACTTCAAGAATGAACAATGAACTAAATTCAACAATTCATCTGATTCTATTTCGATATATAACACTCAATTAGACCTCTCAAATTAGGTAAACTTATTTAAAGTGCAAGTTATTAAAATATCAAAATAACCATAAAATTTTTGAATGATTGTTTTACCTTCAAATAAGCATTATTTTAAGAAGCTTTGGTGTGCGAAAATGTATATATGCGTTTTTCAAAGATAACAAAAGAAAAAATTTAATGCAAATAAAAAATAAATAAAAATCAGCAGAAATAGAAACGTGGGGGTCGTTCACATGGCCCCAATAAATGAAATTGGACTTCCTGCATTGCATCCTTTTATACTCATAATAATTGCCTTTGAAATGTATTTCCTATTCAATTTTCAACATTTAGTGTATATTCTTGAATGTCAGCCTTCTCTCATACTTTATTTATTTGTATATATTATTATTTTACAACGAACTAAATTTAACAATCCATCAGCTTCCATCTCGATTTTTACGCCTCTCAAGTTAAGTATACTTATTTCTTTTGTTGTTACATTTTATTTGAGCTTTGCTAATTCGAGATGGTTGTACTTGCAATCATTCTCACGGTGTATTAATATTAATTTTTTCTATAATATAATGATATCAATAGTTGATATCAAAAGAATAAAAATAAGAATTGAAAATTAGAACAAAAGCTCTTTTTATGCCATTAGCAACTGCTTGACAATTTAACATTAGAATGAAGAGTGAGCGTACCAAAAAAAGGTACTACTCGCATGTAATAATTTTTTTTTTATAATTCCTATTTATGTAAAATATATCTTCTCTTTTATTCTCTCCCATATAAGATTTTTGCTACTACAACAACTCTTCTTTACCCTGATAAGAATTTTTTCATTCTCCTAATTAATTCTTCTTTAATTTATGCATGATTCTTTACTTTCTAGCAATTTTAGTATGATTGTAATTTGCAACAACAATGATTATTAATTGAGTGGGTTTATAATTCATCAGTTTGAACTTGCATTTTCTTCATTCTAAGTTCGTCTAACTCATTATATTTTAAAATATTTATACTAATTAACATGTGATACACATATAACGTACCTGTCCAAAAACTAGTAGCTCATACTTTTTCCAATTCTCCTAGGAAAAAACAATGAATACAAAGGAAAAAGGATGCAGTGAAATTATGTCAACATTGCAAATTCCACCGTGGTTGGAACTGCCGGAAGGTATATGGACAAACATATTACACATGCTGGGTGCGGTGGAGATATTGTTGACTGCACAGAAAGTATGCACTAGATGGAGGCACGTGTGCTAGGACCCGTCGATGTGGCGAGTCATTGACATGTGGAATTATTGTGGCCCTTATATACAGCCTTATGACTTAGAGGAAATGTGTCGCCATGCCATTGTTCGAAGCCATGGTGAAGTAGTTGACATCAGATTGTCATTCTTCGCCACGAAAGAGTTGCTTTTTTACGTAGCGAAGAGGTAATTTCTGGCCTCTTTAATGTATATTTCCACTTGCTTTCCATTTATTCATTTCTTTTCTTTTGATCACCAGATCAAGAAAACTTAAAAGACTTAATATTTCATGGTACTGCTACTCAAAACTACAACGCGGAGGCTTCATTGAAGTAGTTCAAAAGTTGACATCATTGGAAGAGCTAAGTCTGATAGACGCTACTCTTACAACTAAAGCTTTTGAAGCTCTTGGACACTCTTGGTCATGGTTTAAGTCGTTAGAATTTAAGATCTCCTGTATTATGAAATCTTGTGATGAAATAAATAAAGAAGCTCTAGCTATTGCTCAAAACCTGCCTGCCCTACGCTGCCTTCAACTCATTAGGAACAATATGACAAATGTGGGCCTTCAAGCTATTCTTGATGGTTGTCCTAATCTTGTATCACTTGACCTGCGAGGATGCTTTAATGTTAGACTCGACAAAATCTTGAGTAACATAATTTCTCGACAGATTAAGGATGTGAAGCTCCCTCATGACTCTATGGAAGGTTTTGAATTTTGATTTGACCCTTAGGGCGCAAGNTCTTGTCATTGGATTGTGAAGCTCTTCTTGAATTTTATCAAGCATATCTTTATTAGTGTTATTTTTATTATCTTTATAAGATCATAAGATTCAAAAGTCAGAGATTTTTCAAGTGAGCCGAGTCTAATTAAAACTTGTACACAATATAACTGCTCCTAGTAATGTACAAAGAGTCCTTTTGACGACATCTAATCTAATATATAGGAGCTGAAAACTATAATGTAACTATAGACAATAAATTGCGTCGAGAAAATATAATCAAGACCGAAAAATATTATAATAATCGTAGTATTTTATTTTAAATATTTGAGTGTTACAATCTCTATGAACCCTCTAATTCTTCTTTTTAACGGTAAATAAAAGAGTCTCCGAGCTTAATCTTGAATTTTATTTTATTTTAATCCAAGTGCTTGAAGCTCGATCTTGATCTTGACGTACTTTTAATCCAAGGGCTTGCAGCTTGTTCTTGAATCTTCGTCTTGATCTTTCAAATCCTTAGAACACTTGAATGTTTGTAGCTTTTAGAGAAATCCGTAGCGTTTGATCCACGAGCTCCCTCTTGCTTCTTGTTATAACTTCTGGTGTCTTTTCTGAGTTATGCAGACCCCTATTTATAGTTGTGGGAGGGAAGAGTTATGATAAGAACAAAATCTTCCCGACCAATCAAATTGAAGTGTGACATGACCACATTTGATTGGCCAGAATATGTCACTTGCACACATGGCGCGGTTTCATTGACCTTCTAATGTGATTTGACATGTCTTGTCATTTTGATACGTGGCATGATCCTATTAGTTCTTCCGCTTGACTTGGCGTGCCACATCATCTGACACGTGGCACCAAACTGGACCTCTAGGAAGATGACATCTTGGGCCTAATGAATTGAGCTCATCACTTTAGCCCAACTAAATGGGCTAGCCTAATGGATTAAGACTTATTTATTTAATCCATATATATTGGACTTATATAATTAATTTAATTATATTAGCCCGTAATTTTTATTTGGACCAATATATCTTGAATTTTAAAAAATAATCCCAATTATTTTACGGATTTAATTCCAATAAAATTTATATGCCTATAAATACCCCTACTCCAAGGCTTGTCAGGGTATATAAGTTTTGAAGATTAGACTTGAAGTATTCATCTCAAAATTTATGGACTTTTAATCACACAATTCATTGAGCATTGCTTCTTAAGTAGCTTTTTGGCTCATGAACAAACTAGCTTAAATCACATGTCTCCTTCTACGCATTAAAGTCACGTTAGTCTCTTTGGCATTTAAAATTCTTTCACAAGTAGCATGGAATATCATATTTAATATTAAACTTTCTTATATCACTATGTATCATCCATTTTATTGTAAATCTGCCTTAACTTGTTCTCTGTTAAAGGGACACGTATGCAATACTTTTCAAGGCAACACAGAGAAAAAATTTCAGCTTTCAAAGGCAAAATAATGTCATAGTTTCAAGGCATCATCAAGTCCGACTAGGAATCAAACTCCTCCACCAATTTCAGTTGGACACGGCAGAGTTATGTCACGCCGTCTTTGTGCAGCTGATCCCACATCGAATATATCTATAAAAGGCCGTCCATTGATGCTGATATATATACCACATACCCTTCCTTTGAAAACATCAAGTGACAGCGTTTGCCGATCGCGTTGTGTAGGCCTTTGACGCGTAAGTGCTCAAGGTGATTTCTTCGACTTTTCTTATATTTTTTTGTGTGTGTTACTATGCTGTCTCTTTTTTTATTTTTTTAAAAGTAACTTTATCAAACTATGAAGTCCTTTATAATTTCGAGACGAAGACATTTAAAAATTCGCGATGAACACCTCTAATTGCGGCAGAAACTTATAAAATTCATGAGGAAGACCTAAAAAGCTCATGATCAAGATCTTAACAAGTTTACAGTGAAAGACCTTTAAAAGTCCACGGTGACGACCTTTAAAAGCATGCGATGAAGACCCTTAAAAGCTCGCGCAAAGATCCTTATAAGATCGTGGTCAAGATCTTTAAAAGTTCATAGTGAGGACCTTGAAAATTTCGCGGTGAAGACCTTTAAAAGCACGCGATGAAGACCTTTAAAAGTTCGTGGCGAAGTCTAACGACCCGTCCGGTTGTTCCAAGAATTTAGCCCCGTTTCCCTCATTTCTGCTTCATTATATGTGGTTCATCTTCATTTATGTGTGTTGGGTCGGTTGGTTCGGGTTCAGAGTGGTCATGGAGAATTGAGGCACTTCGTCTCTTAAAGTAGCCTAATAGTTGAAAAAGTCAACTAAGAGTTGACATATTGGTAAACAACCTCGGAATGCGGATTTTATGGCTCGGATAGCTTCGTTAGTGATTTGGGACTCAGGAGTGTGTTCGGAATGTAGTTTTGATATCCGGTGTAGAATTAGGCTTGAAAGTTAGTTTTTGGCGATTTTCGGTCGATAGTGGAAAATAGGCTATCGGGATCGGAATGGAATTCCGGAAGTTGGGACATGTCCGTAATGTCATTTTGGATATGTGTGCAAAATTTCAGGTCAATCGGAGGTGTTTTGGTTGGTTTCGGCGTCGTTGGCGAAATTTAGAAGTTTCAAAGTTCATGGGTTGAATTTGATGTAATTTGGTGTTTTCGTGTTGTTTTTGGTGTTTCGGAGGCTCGACTAAGTTTGAATGATGCTATGGGGTGTGTTGGTATGTTTGGTTGGGGCCCCGAGGGGCTCGGGATTGATTTCGGATGGTTGGCGGAGTTTTGAACTTAAGAAATTGCAGCAAATGGCTGCTGGTGTAAAGTTTCTAGTGTGTGGCCGCACCTGCGGATGGGTAGCCGCAGGTGCGACGCCGCAGGTGTGAAGGTCTATGCGCAGGTGCGAAAGGAGGCTAGGCAGGAGGAGTCCGTAGGTGCGAAGAGTTGGTCGTGCCTGCGAAGCCGCGGGTGCAGAGAGTTGGCCGCGCCTGCGAAGCCGCGGGTGCGGAGAAGAGATCGCAAGTGCGAGAATTTGTTCATTAGTGGAATTTTGCAGGTGAGCACCTGGGACCGCAAGTGCGGGTCCGCAGGTGCGATGAAAGGTCCGCATGTGCGGATTTGCTGGGTGAAAAGTATAAAAAAAACGCCTCCGTGAAATTTTGGTCATTCTACCATTGTTGCATGCGGTTGGAGCTTATTTGGGGGCAATTTCAAGAGAGAATTCGAGGGTCTTCAGTGGAGGTAAGTAATGGTCATAAATCTTGTCCTGAGGGTATGAAACCCCGAACTTCATATTTCTCACTGATTTTAGAATGGCGCACAGGTCGGATGACGAGTATGTGGCGCACACTGATTTTTGGAATGGACTTGGTCCTCTTCGCGGCAACTATTGAGTTGCGTATTTACTCTAAATCATATGTTACATTTTGTTCTAAAGATTATTGCAATATTTGGGCTATAAGCCATGTTTGCGGCCTCGTGCCGACTTGTTTAGACCCCCTTGGGGGCTTTTTACTGCTATTTTCCTCACTATTTATTGATGATTTCACTTAGTCACATTGTGCTTACTGTTTTCGAAACTCAACCTGATTTACACTACTTTGAGATTTAAAAATGATGTTTTTGGTCGAGTATCACGTTTTACTGATACGCCCGAGGGGCTTTTGAGCGGTTCTGACTGAGTGAGGCCGAGGGCCTGATTTGTGAGGATATGATACGCCACGAGGTGGCTTGATATTAGCAATTGGGCTGAAGGAGACCCTCCGGAGTCTATACACACCCCCAGTGAGCGCAGGTACCTACTGAGTGCGAGTGCCGAGTGACGAGTGATTGGGAGGCATGAGTGACTGTGAGGTATGCCCGAGGGGCTGATTATGAGTGACTGCGCCCGAGGGGCTAATTATGATACATGTTTTTGCCCGAGGGGCTACTTATGGTTTTAGCACTTTCACTCTGAACTTATGAAATATGTTTTGCTCGAGGGGCCTTTTTATGATTTTTCAGCATTTTTACACTAAACTTCTTGAAAGTTATGTTGAAACTATTGGCAAGTATATTTCCAAATGATTTTTTTATTGAAATTGGCTTTTAAGCGTGATGATCTAACGTATACATTGTTGGAAAGAAATGCTGTGCTTATTGTGAATTGATGAATTGATTTTATGTGTTTCTTGCTGCTCAGACTCGATTTATTTTCATTACTACTGAGTTGGTGTACTCACATTACTCCCTGAACCTTGTGTGCAGATCCGGGTTTTAGGGCAGGGTGAGTTGTCTATCTGTTTAAGAGATTTCTCGGAGGTTTGCGAGGTAGCTGCATGCGTCCGCAATCCTGCTCTCTCTCCTACTTAATATTATATAATTTATTTTCTTTTGAGTTGTATATTTTATGTAGATGCTGATGACCAGTGACTCCGGGATCTCGGGGGTTGTATTTAATATTCAGTATAGCTTTAACTGTTTTATAAATGTTTAAAGGAAACCTTATGGGTTATCAGTAGTAAAGATGTAAATGGAAGCTTATTATGATTTGAGTGTAGTTTTGGCTGGTCTAGTTCCATGATAGGTGCCATCACGACTGACTTAGATTTGGGGTCGTGATAAGTTGGTATCAGAGCGCTAGGTTACATAGGACTCACCGGTCATGAGAAGGTTTAGTAGAGTCTTGCGGATCGGTACGAAGACGTCTGTACTTATCTTTGAGAGGCTGCGGAACCCTAAGGAAAATCTCACATTTTTGAATTCTTGTCGTGCGAATCCATTGTATTCAGCCAAGAGCGTAACTCTTGAATTCCTTACATGTATCCGAACACGCCCGAGAGCGCTTGGTATCAGCTGTGCATCGATGGCTTGTGACTTCCATGGATGAGATGTGATTTTGGCATGTTGGTAATGGGCCAATCTGGAGGACTTGAGGCCGGTTTCATTCTGTGGCTTGAGTGCTGAGATTTCATTGTGTGGGCACATGTATTTGGGGACTTATATGTCCGTTGATGTCCTTATTAAAGGGACTTTCAGACTGGATGTCTATGTGGTGAGTGTGATTTGGTGGTTAGATGTGTTCAGACTGTGATTTGTGACAAAATGGTTGGCTAGAAATGTGGCAAGAACTATTGAATGTTTGATTTCTGTCTCGGTTTGGTATATGGCTTCGAGTTGTGAGTGTATTTGAAGACCTCTCATGTTGTGTATTTGTGGAGTGAAGCGGATCTTTCTGTTGGGTTATGAGTTCCTGGTGATGTCTTTGAGCTGATCATTGCTCCAGTAGCGTTCATGTATTTTATTAACGGTGTATTCCATCCGTATAACACTCCTTGTTATTGTATTCATTGGTGGCGTCCTGGCATATTCGTGTAGCCAGGAGTAGCATACTCAGTATTTGAGGATGACATTATAAGGATTCAAGGAGGAAAGGCTTTATGCAGAATTCTTTGAGTGTGAATTTTGGCTCGGTTCAGTAGCATTGTTGGGACACGTGGTGTCCAGTAAGGGTATCCATGTGTTCGGACATGTGTGGGTAGAGCTTCCAGGAGCTCGAGATTTCTGTGACCACCACTCTAGTGTTAGTTCTGCCATCAGCTTCAGGTTTTTACCTCGTATTGTGATGCCTCGAGGGTAGGCGTTGGTTGTGTTTAGATGCAGAAGGGTGTAGCGATTGCGTGATAGTTATGGTCTTCGAAAGTGCATAGAGAGATATTATGTTTGAGGCTAGCGGGCAGAGGTATCTCCTGCGGATTGCCCTAGGGTGTGTGCTCCCTATGCAGTCCTGTAATAAGTTCTCTTCTACCAGTAAATGATATATGTTGTAATTGGAGTTTAGATCGCTTGTGAGAGTTGGCATGACTGTCACAATGGTGAATGCGATATTTGCAGATGACTTGAGCTGTTAGACGGGTGGTGTTATTATGGGCATTGTGAGTTATTGTTTGTCTCGATCGTTGGCTTTGAGCGAAGCGGGGGAGTCTGTTAATGATAAGTTGATTGCACGATTATGTGCGGTATTGGCTTCAGTTCGAGGTATATTGGTGGATCAGTTATGACCTGCAGATGTGGGGTCTGGGAATGACACGAGTAATGGAAATTTCTTCGATATAGGTTGTAATGTACTCTGTTGGGTAATTGGGTTCTATTGAATGATTTAGTGGAAATTGTAAAAGGTGTAGTGTGTGCAGTGTATGAATTTGCTTGTGGCTTCAAGTGAGTGGATTACTTTCCTAGTATGTTAGTGTGCAAACGGGTCAGGTCGATTCTACCTAAATTGGTCAGTGTGATTGAGATTTACGTTGGAGGGTGTCAAGACTTGTTGTATTTCTACAATCATCACGGATTCTACATATCAGTACCAGGAAGGTGAAGGTAATGGCTTTAGATTCGCAGGAAGTCTCTTCAGGATAAGTATTTTGAATGTGGTACTATTGGGGATATTTGAGAGAGTATCATGCAGCTTATGAGACTTAGACGGTATGGTTTTGTACTTGGGTCGCGTGTGGTGAGTCTGGGTTGAAAATTGTGGTATTACGACAGGGAGAAGTATCAATTTGAAGGTAAGTCAGAAAAAAAATGGTAAATAGGGCAACTTGGTAGTAGGTCGGTCGGCATGGTAAGGGATACTATTAGTTCTTTGGGGTGTTCATGAGGTGACGAGTTTTACGGGTGTTTCTTAGCACTGCTCTTGGATTTTTGGTGGCCTTCCTAGCTTGGTTGAGTTAGAAGGATTCGGTCTTGATGGTTTGGTGTTGCGCAAATGGGATTTCGTGTAGTTCCTGATGGTTTCTACCGCGGTTAAGGGTGCATATTTTCTTCTGGCGTGAGGTGCGGGACGTGTAGTGAATTTTCTTCTAAATGGGATCAAATGGAAGTTCTTGGCTAGTTGGGTACGTAGTTGCTTGTGGCTCGGAAGGGATTATGAAGTTCTCATATTTTTCCTGGGATGGCATGGAGTATGCGGTTTGTTGGGTAGAGTTGAGATTTGCATATGTGAGGTCACGGTTCGGTTCTGGAAGGAAGGTCATAAATTCTTAGGCATCATGGGCAGTTTCAGATAACTAGGTAGATGATATCACTAATTGGTGCGACTTGATGAGGGTATACATTTCAGAAAGAGCAATGTGTTTGAGTTAAGGGTACTTCATTGGTATCGCGACGCCCTATTGTTGGATCGACTGTTGATATTCAAGGTTGCTTGGTAAACAAGAGAATTATAGGGGTATCCCTTGTGGAATGATTGAGTATTTGGGATGTGTCCTTTATTCGAGCGGTGGAGTTGAGATCAGATATAGTAATCCGTGCGCTTCATTAACTTCGAGACTGAGAGTTCTCATAAACAGGTTATTTTATGGTAGTGAACTGTGAAGATGCGAGCAGAGCTAGTCGGATGTTAGTATGTACCATGATTTCGTCATCGTGAACTTTTTAGCAAGTTATCTATCTGTTGTGGGTGACCAGAGTTAAGTTAGGGTTATTGGTAGACTAATATGGGTGTGTGTTCTACACGGGGTCGGAATTGTTGGCTCCGAATTTCTATTATTGGGGAAAGTACCATTCGATTTTGATTGAGTTTATTCATGTTCTGGAGTGATCTATGAGTTACCCTTCGGTGTTGCGAGGAGTGATAATTATTAGTTATATGCACATATGGTGCGGTTATAATTGGGCTTTATAGCTAGATTTGAGTAAGCTAAGTAATTGGGTATTGCGAGGTTGGGACGCGTTGGTTATGTATCTTCTGATTCGGGTGGCATAGTATCGTCCGGTTTCCCCCGTTGTTATGGCAATGCACTTTGAGTACTTGATGTCGAATTTCGAATGGTTATTGATTTTGGGAAAGGTGTCTTGAAATATTTCAAGTGGACCAGCGTTTGGATGAGATCGCCCAGTGTCACGGAGTTATATAGGGGTATGACCTTTGGTATTGGATTTGTGTGTTTTGATTTTTACGGTGTGTGCCAGGCTGTTAGCATGATATGGTGATGGTAATTGTTAATGGTAGGATAGTCATCTCGTGTGGATCTTTTATATAATTTGATTACATTGGGGTGTTGCTATTAAGTGCACAAGTTGCACAGGTTTTGGCTTCGAATTGTATCAATGCGTCATGTCATCAGGGTGGTCGTGATGGATGAGAAGAGGTCATTGGACCTAGAATGAATATTTTCAGAATTGTCTACAGCATAGGTGGAAGGATAAATATCGAGAGTCGATTTAGGAATCTACTATAATTCCTGTTTGGGAAGGGGGAGCTTGATGTCTGACTGATCGGACGAATGGTTGTTAGTTTCTACGTGTTTCTTTCATCATCGGCAGTATATGGAAGTGTTAGTGCGAGGCATTTCTTGATTAGAGGTTATGTACTGGTATTGGGTTGTTCTGAGCATTTATTTTTGTTAAGAGTTATCGCTATGAGTGTTTGAGTCACACGGTGTATTATGTGATTTCATCTGGGGTGCGTATATGGCTTGATTCAGCATGTTCAGACTTGTTTAGTTTATAGTTATGGAAATTTTGATCTTGTATATTATTTCAGAAGTGGAAATTTGGTTCTAAGGTTTATGGGTCAGGATTGGATTTCGAAATTTCAACGGTGTTGTGCTATTGGACCTATATGGGATAGGGTGACGTGGGATCATCCCCGGGTATGTGCATGATAAGCTATGTAGCAGTTTGATGGTGTTGGAGAACAACTCTTGGCCCGTTCGAGGACGAACGCATGTTTAAGTGGGGGAGGATGTAACGACCTGGCCGGTCGTTCCGAGAGTTTAGCCCCGTTTCCCCCGTTTCTGCTTCATTATATGTGGTTCAACTTCATTTATGTGTGTTGGGTCGGTTGGTTCGGGTTCAGAGTGGTCATGGTGAGAATTGAGGCACTTAGTCTCTTAAAGTAGCCTAATAGTTGAAAAAGTTAACTGAGAGTTGACTTATTGGTAAACAACCTCGAAATGCATATTTTATGGCTCAGATAGCTTCGTTAGGTGATTTGGGACTCAGGAGTGTGTTCGAAATATAGTTTTGATGTCCGGTGTAGAATTAGGCTTTAATTGGCGAAAGTTAATTTTTGGTGATTTCCGGTTGGAGCTTATTTGAGGGCAATTTGAAGAGAGAATTTGAGGGTCTTCAGTGGAGGTAAGTAATGGTCATAAATCTTGTCCTGGGGGTATGAAACACCGGACTTCATATTTCTCACTGATTTTAGAATGGCGCACATGTCGGATGACGAGTATGTGGCGCACACTGATTTTTGGATTGGACTTGGTCCTCTCCGCAACAACTATTGAGTTGCGTATTTTACTCTAAATCATATGTTAAATTATGTTCTAAAGATTATTGCAATATTTGGGCTATAAGCCATGTTTGGGGCCTCACGCTGCCTTGTTTAGACCTCCTTGGGGGATTTTTAATGCTATTTTCCTCACTGTTTATTGATGATATCACTCAGACACATTGTGCTTAGTGTTTTTGAAACTCAGCCTGATTTACACTACTTTGAGATTTAAAAATGATGTTTTGGGTCGAGTACCCCGTTTTACTGATATGCCCGAGGGGCTTTTGAGAGGTTCGGACTGAGTGAGGCTGAGGGCCTGATTTGTGAGGATATGATACGCCACGAGGTGGCTTCATATTAGCGTTTGGGCTAAAGGAGCCTCTCCGGAGTCTGTACACACCCCCACTGAGCGCAGGTACCTACTGAGTGCGAGTGCCAAGTGCCGAGTGCCAAGTGACGAGTGATGGGAGGAATGAGTGACTGTGAGGTATGCCCGAGGGGCTGATTATGAGTGACTGTGAGGTATGCCCGCGGGGATGGTTATGAGTGAATGTGAGGCATGCCCGAGGGGTTGATTATGATACATGTTTTTGCCCGAGGGGTTACTTATGATTTTACCACTTTCACTCTGAACTTATGAAATATGTCTTGCCCGAGGGGCCTTTTTAAAATTTTTCAGCATTTTTACAGTAAACTTCTTGAAAGTTATGTTGAAAATATTGGCAAGTATATTTCCAAATGATTTTTACTGAAATTGGCCTTTAAGCATGATGATTTAACGTATACATTGTTGGAAAGAAAGGCTGTGCTTATTGTGAATTGATTTTATGTGTTTCTTGCAGCTCAGACCCGATTTATTTTCATTACTACTGAGTTGGTGTACCTACATTGCTTACCTCAGTTGGAGAGTTATCCATATCCCTTTGGGATTTGTGCACTATTGGGGGTCTGCCTTTAATGGGGTCTCCTTATGAGGAAATTATTTCAAATACTCGAGAAATTACAGGTGTTTACGACAAGAATAAAATGTTCCTTCCACAAGCCTGCCAGCAATTGTTTGATGCATATCACCAACTCCGAGAGGGAAACACTAAAAATCTTAACGTCCATGTAAGAAGATGGATAGAGTTTTGGAGCAAAAATGTTTTAAAGTATGAACAACCTCCAGCAAGAAAAGAAAATAAGTCATCTCGTCCCAAATCAACACGCAACCCTACTGGAGCCATAGGTAAAATGGTCAATTGGTCGGAAGTTGAAGATTCATTATTTGTTAAACTTGGCGTTGGAAGTGACAAGAAAGACGAAGTATACTCGGCTGCTTTTTTATCATGTTGGTTATGTGTCTTTGCACTCCCTACAAAAGAAGGCGACTTTATTCGGCCTGAGACTTTCAAGATTGCAGGCCTTCTATCATGTGGGCAAAGAATAAACCTCGTCGTTCCAGTCTTAGCTAGCATTTACAGGTATCAAATACAATTTCAAATGGCTCACCACTCGATTCTTTTAGAGTTTACTTTCCAATTCATTATGTGTACGGTTGATTGGCCTGCTACTTCAAGACTCATTTTGCTCTAACGAATAGGCCGACTACTCCTCTGATGGCCATATACTCAGGTGAGGGAACATCGAGATACTTTGGGAATGATGACGCGAGAAAACATATTCATGGAGGAGAAAGTGTCGTATGGACTTCCACAATGCCAAGCAATTCTCAACCGTATTATTATCGTGATGATGACAATGAGGAAGAGTCCGATTCAAATTATTTTATGAGTATTCTCTCGAATTACCTTCCTTTGATAAATGGATCGACCTTCATCGTGGAGCCTTATATCCCTCATAGTTTCAGTCGTCAATTCGGTTTTTATCAAGACATCCCGATTGCTTGGATCAAGATTTTTGTGAGTGCTCTTTAGACAAAGGATTAGAACTTTTACGAATTTGTGTTTTGTCTAAAAGTAGGTCAAATGCCACATTTCCCCCTATTATTCCCAAGATGAAGAAGTATGTCTCGTCCGATTATAAGTCTTGGTGGGAAAGAGTGCATGGATGCTTCCTTGAAAACCACTTGCAATTTTTGGTGAATACCGCTGAACTAGTTACTACTACGCCTTCAGAGATCACGCCTCAAGAGCATAACAGGGAGGGAAAGCCTCCTACTTTAAATCCAAAGTGGTTGTACCATGCGACGTTAAGGGACCTCCATATAAAGAAGTTCAAAAGAAGGTCCTTGTTCAAGCCCATCAAGCCAACGAGGGTTCCTTTGCATTAGGTACCATTGTTCCTACCTCCAACAAACGTCTGTCCCAAAATGAGAGTGATAGTAGTCATGGAGATCAAATCTTCAAGCGGGTTAAGCCATATTCAAACAAACAAGGAGATGCTAATTTGGGTGTAGTCGAGATATCTAAGTTATTTAACTAACCGTACTTCCTTTTCTATGCAGGAAAATGGTGTTCGCATTTCAATGGCATCCCACCAAAGCAAGCCCAAGGTAGTAGCGAATCTGTGGCGGAGCCAGACTCGAGGAAATCACTTCCAACACCTAAGTCAGACCTAGAGGCGACTTCCATTCCTAGTCTTGGAGCGAAATCGGGGCCTAATTTTCACCAACGATCAACACCAACCATGTCTATCTTTGATGGAAGAAAGTTTGTCTTGACTCTCCACAAGGATTTTATTCTAAATGCCTGGGCTAAAATTCATGCCAAACTCAAGGACCTTACCGCATACAATGCTTCTTCTCTTCAATTCGAGATCAAAGTGATTCTCGAGGAGATGGACGGAAAGGGTGTTGATATTTCCCCTCTAAAAGGCCCATTGACGTCTTTCTTTGAGCTTGCCACTTCATATGACCAGGAATGATCAACTCTTTCTAACAAGGTTGTGGATGTTGAAAAATCAGAGTCGTTTTTAAATGCCAAGGAACAACTTGATCTTGTCTTGATTGAGAAAGGGGAGAAGGCCGAGAAATTGTCTGCTGTCAGTCGATCTCTCAAAGAGGCCAAGGAGAAGGTGAAATAGTTAAGAGCTCTTCGAGGTGTTGCCAAGAAAGAGGTGTTGAGATTGAATCTAGAGTTTCATCTGCTGAAGAGGAGTACCGTAGATATTCTGATGTTTCCTTGGAAACTGCTGATGATTTGGCCGACGTGGAGGTGAAGAAACAACACCTAGAGGCAACTCTCAAAGACTTGGTCAATTACAATTTGTGTTTAGATTAGTCAATACAGAGTATTTTATTCGCCCTTTTTTTTTTCATTTGATTAACTAGCTGCTTTTCTTAGGAATGAAAATTCTATCTATTTTATTTTATATCACGCGTTTTCATTAATGCCCCTTCTTCCTTTGCGGTTCAATATCAATATTTATTTGCTTATTATGATGTATTGATGTCCCCATGATGGAAGTTTCCTTTTTTTTTTAAATGTCGTGGCGTCCATGTCTCGAAGTTCTCTGTATTTGGAAATACATCCTCCTTCGTTGAGGATAATATTGTTCATCATATTTGCACCTTTTGTGGTGGGAGATATATATCTCAAGGTGAGAACGTTAAAAATATGAGACATTTAGTTTTGTTTTATAAACTAAACTTTAAAATCCAAGACATATCAAAAATTCGGAATCAAACATCTTCAGAATCGCCGCAGGTAATATTTCGAAACCAACTTTAGATTCCACCACATTGAAAATTTAAGATTTGTGCAGTCTTACTAAAAATTCATATCTTGGTGTATGAATGTCGAAATCATGAACCTCTTGATGTTATGGAAAATGGAATTTGAGATATAGGACATATCCAAAATCAGGAATCAAATAATTTGAGAATCGTTCCAGATATTATTTTGAATCTAACTTTTAATTCCGACACGTTGATAGTTTCATATTTGCGCAGCTGCACAATTTTTTTTATATCTTGACGTAGAAATATCGAAATCATGAACCGCTTGATTTGATAGAAAATAGACTTCAATATCTAAGATATATCCAAAATTAGGAATTAAATAATTTGAAAGTCGTCCCAGATATTATTTTAAATATAACTTTGGATTCCGACACGTTGATAGTTTCAGATTTGTGCAGCTTCACGAAAAAAAAGACTATATCTTGATGTAGGAATGTCGAAATCACGAACCGTTTGATTTTATGAAAACAAGACTTCAAAATATAAAAAATTTCCAAAATCTAGGATTCAATACCTTAAGGATAGTTTCAGCTAATATTTCGAAGTAAACATCAGATTTTGATATACTGACAGTTTCGAATTGGTGAGACTTTGCCAAAACTTTTATGTTTTGGTATGGAAGCCTTGAAATCACAAGACTTTTTTCTTTCTATCAATCAAAATTAAAGATCTCCATTCTCACTAAAATCTTGGGTTCAATTCTTACTGAATTTAAAGCATTGTGCCAAGGAATCTATCTTCTTATATTCTTATTCCCTTTTGACGTCTCTCTTCTCCCCCCCTTTTGTTTAGGAAGTGAGAGAATATGAAGTCCAACAAACTTGAAGGTTATGCGAAGATGAAGACATAGATAATTCCCAGACTTTGATGCAAACATTGTCATCATTTCAGTGAAGACACTATTTTACCATAAAAGCTTCCCCCTTTTCAAGTGGTGGTTGAATGCATTTCATAGCACTTCATTTGAACAATGATCGGGGGATTATGTACTTTTTGAATTCATACGACTGAACTCAGAATGAAACTCTAAGCTGCCTACGTACCTCGGTGAAGAGGATCAAGTCATACCGTAGTTCAGAATGGGTATTTTTTTTGTTTTTATGTCCTATCTTCTGCCCAGGTCGCCTCTCTCGAGGTTTTAAACCTAGCGGACTCTTTTTTTTTTTTTAAACTTTTTAGGTGGGCCGTACACAGTTTAGACTCATGTGGGCCAGGAGTGTGGGAACATGCAGTTTAGGCTCATACGTCAAGGAGCGTGGCATTTCAAGGATAATAATTCTTCAAAACTTTCCATTGATAGGGCTGATTCTCATGCCCTCTGCATAAACCAGCTTGTAAGCCCTGCTTGAATAAGATTCTTACACGACATATGGCCCATCCCATTTTGAAGTGAACTTCCCTACATGTTTATGGGAAGTAATAATGGGCCTTCTTTTGGAAAGGACTTGATGTCCTACTTGAAAGGACCTCAAACGAACTCTTTTATTGAGGGAGCGAGACAATCGAGCTTGATAACATTCAAGACTCTGTTGACCTTCCAACCTCTTCTCATCAAGAGCCTCCAACTCTGCTAATCGAAGTCGAGCATTTTCTTCATCAGTGATCCCTTCTTGAATAGCTAGTCGTAATGAAGGCATTTGACGCTCAAGTGGAAAGACGACTTCGACTCCATAAACGAGTGAATAAGGAGTCTCTTGTGTTGGTGTGCGGTGGGTCGTCCTATATGCTCATAGAGCTTCTTCCATACGGTCATTCCAATCTCGTTTGGATTTGGAGACGAATTTCTTTGGCAAGTTGCATAGAGTTTTGTTGAATGCTTCAACTAGACCATTGTCAACAGCGTTGTACATCGAAGAGTTACGTTTCTTGAACCCAAAGAGATCACAAACCTTGTTCAACAACCTATTATCGAATGGCTTTCCGTTATCCATTATTATGTAACGAGGAATGCCAAAGTGATAGAAGTAGTCAGTTGCAGTCAAGATGTATAGGTGCCCACCAGAGTACTTTGGCAGTGGTCCAACAACATCCGATCCCCAAGAGTCAAACGGCCAGGATGCAACAGTCGGGTGCAACACTTTAGGAGGTTGGTGAATAAAATTCGCATGGAATTGACAAGCCTTGCATCTTCGAGCGTAGTCCAAGCAATATTTTACCACTGTTGGCCAATAATATACCAAACTTTTTATATGGAAGTGGAGCTTTGGTCCTGACTGATGTGACCCACATACCCAGAATGTGCCTCTTGCAAAGCATGGAGTGCTTCTTCTTCAACTAAACATCACAATAGTACTCCCTCGAATGACCTTCTGTATAGTGTATCTTTGTAGTAAAGGAAGCGAGTTGCACGACGACGGATTTCAGTCCTTCTCCTCGGATTTTCTGGAAGTATCCCATAGCATAAGTAGTCGATAATGGGTTGTCGCCATTCTTCTTTCTCAACTTCAGAAATAGCGACAATATGCTTGAGTTCATTTTCTTCACCTTCAACCTCATTTGGCGGGGGTACTACCCATTTTTTGGCAGACAGTAACTTGTGCTTGATCAGGCAGGGTTAACGATGAAGCTAGGGCAGCTAAAGCATCAGCCTTCTTATTTTCTTTCCTTGGAACATGTTGAATAGTTACGCCACCGAGCCTTCCCAATAATTTTTTAGCGTAATCATGATATGGGCGTAGTTCAGCCTTCTTGACCTCGTAACTACCTAAAAGCTAATTGACCACTAACTGGGAGTCACCAAAGACTTTGCAATTGCAATTTCTTCATATCAACGCCCATTTCAAACCCAAATATTAATGCTTGATACTCAACAACATTGTTGGAACATAGTTGTGTCAAGGTGAAGGAGTAGGGAAAGACTTCACCTTGGGAAGTGACAAATACTACGCCAGCACCAGCTCCCCCACGATGCGCAACACCATCAAAGTACATCTTCCATGGAGGTTGAACTTCAACGATCATTGCGTACTCATAAGGTAGTTCGTTAGTTAGCTCCCAGTCATCAGTTATGAGATGATCTGCCAAGAAGTATGCCAATGCTTGTCCTTTTACACCCTTTTGAAGGATGTACAAAATCTCGAATTGTTGTAATAGGAGGTACCATCTCGCTAGTCGATCACTATGAACACGTTTTGACATCATGAACTTGATATGATTTTCTTTAGAAACAAGACGGGCACCATGAGATTGAAAGTAGTGCTTCAACTTTTGAATTGATAAGACTAGCGCTAAACACAACTTCTCAATTGGCGAATAATTCAGCTTGTTTGGTGTCATCATCCTCCTCAAGTAGTAAAGGGAGTTTTCTTTCCCCTCACTATTTTCTTGGGCCAACAACGCTCCAACAGATCTTTATTGTGCTGAAATGTATAGTATCAGCGGCTTTCCAAGTATAGGGGATACTAAAACTGGAGGCTTCATCAAGTAGGATTTAATGCTCTCAAAGGCATTGCTATAAGTTTGGTCCCACTTGAAAGGAATGCCCTTCTTCGTGAGGCGACTTAAAAGTTGGCACCTCCAAGCTAGGTTTGAGATGAATCTCCTAAGGTATGCAAGCTTTCCTTGCATACTTTTTAATTCATAAATATTCGAGGCTCACGCATGTTCAAAATTGCATCTACTTTGGCTTGATCAATTTTTATCCCTCGATGCCGGACAATGAAACCCAAGAACTTTCTGGAGGTAACTCCAAAGGCGCATTTCAATGGATTCATCCTAAGTTGGTATCTCCGGAGCAACTCAAACACCATCCTCAAGTCTTTCAAGTGGTCTCCTTTCTCTCTTTATTTTACCACCAAGTGGTCAACATAACATTCAGCATTTTTGTGTAGAAGATCGTCAAAAATATTCTGCATAGCCCTTTGATAAGTAGCACCAGTGTTCTTCAAGCCAAAAGACATTACCCTGTAGCAATAAATGCCCTTTGGGGTGCGGAATGCAGTAAGCTCTTCATATTTTGGTGCCATGCAAATTTGGTTATAGCCTGACGAACCATCCATAAACGACATTGCCTCATACCTAGTAGTAGCATCGATCATCAACTCTAGAATAGGAAGCGGGAATTCATCTTTGGAACACGCGTTGTTGAGATCCCCGAAGTCGACGCACACTCGAATCTGGCCATTGTTCTTCTTTACATGGACAATACTTGAGATCCATGTTGGGTATTTAACTTCCCGAATAAATCCAGCTTCAATGAGGTTGTTAACTTCGATTTCAATCAAGGGAACCAAGTCCGGCCTAAAACTCCTTTGAGCTTGCTTAACAGGGCGAGCGCCATTCTTGACCGCAAGGTGATGGACTGCCACTTTAGGGTCCAAGCTAGGAATTTCTTTGTAACTCTAAGCAAAGACATCCCTAAACTCCTTGGGTAACTCAATATAAGTTCTTTCTTCATCAACTTCTAGTAAAGCACTTAGGTAGGTGGGTCTTGGCTCTTCATCAGTGCCAAGGTTAACTTCTTTTAAGGCATCAACCGTTTCGTTCACCCCTTCTTCAAGTTCCAGGGGAGCATCTTTCGCATCTTCATTGTCTTGAGGGTCCCCATCATTGAAGGATATGTGATAACATGGTGAAACATCGTCCAATTTCTCATCATCCTCCATTAGAGATAAAACACCATGCTCGCTTTGTTCATTAACATGATACAAAGAGCCCACACTTTCTTCGTCTTCATCATGTTATTTAGTATAGACACAGTGTATGGCTTCACCTTCAGTACTTCATCATACGAAACCATGACATTTATTTGTCGCTTCATTCTAGAAGGAACCAAACTTTGGAAATTTTTAGAGATCTTCTGAATTTTAGGCGAAGCGGGTGTTCTTGTATTTCGTTAATTTCTCTGGAACTTATTCCCCTTCTTTAATGGACCCAATCTGTCAAATACAGAAGTTCTCACAGTTGATTTTCCAAGTCGGTCAAAGACGGAAGGCCTGTTAGAAGCGGCATATTCGTCTTCTACAGTGATATAATTGCTACTCACCCTTCTTATTGAGATGCGCACTGGTGACAGTTGCTTGTATCCCAAACCTTCACGTGGTTGCTTCGTTGCATCTTCTGATAGGAGATTCCCTAACTTTGACGGCTCATTGGGATTGTATCCAGCCTTTGCAAATAGCTTGTAAGCATTAGGATCAAAACCTTCATCTGTTCGCTTTGTAGGGAGTGCCACTTTCTACAGACGATTTTGGGCTACAAACGTTGCAAGAAGCTTCGAGGACAAATTTACTGCCTCAATTACTTTTACCAGAAGAGTTAACTCCTTTAGCATGTTAGATTGGAGATTAGATGATTCGCCTTCATCTTTCTTCCTTTTAGGGACATATTGGAGCACATGACTTACTTTCTTGCCATAAGATGCAATATCCCCTCTATGAGATCTATTCACGTTGGGTTGTACCTCCTCAGTAACAACTTTGCCTTTACCAATAGTCACCTCAGCTCTTTTAGTTGTGGGCTCGTCATTCTTGCTTTTCATGCCATCATCAACTTTTAGCTCCTTCACAATGTGGTTCTTCAAGTAGGACTTTGCATCGGCGAAGTGTGACTCTGCCTCGGTGAATGGCGCATCATTGGAAACTATCTTCTTCTCGACTTTACCCTCATATATTTTAAACATTGATGGTAGGTAGATGGGACTACTTCATTCTGATGTATCCAAGGCTTTCCAAGCAAGAAATTGTATAAAGTCTTCGCACTAATCATATGCAGCCACACACTTGATTGCATAACTTCAATGGTGATTCCCTGATCGTGCCTCTGGCTTTTTGCCCACCTTGGTTGAATCCTTGGATCATCACACGACTTTCTGAGAGTTCGTTCATGGGAAAACCATGTTCTTCACAGTAAGAATTGGCAAAATGTTCACTGAAGATCCTCCATCAACCAAAATTCAATTTACCCTTTCATCACGCATATAGCCAACCAGGTACAATGGGCGGTTATGAGGCGTGTCCCCTAGCAGAAGATCGTTATTTGTGAACGTGACTTTTTTATCACAAACATTAACTTCTTGAGGAGTGGACTCGATAAGCTTTTCTGAAGATGGTGCCGACGGTAGGTCATCACTCCTTTCTTTCCCTTCTTCAGTATGGAAACAAGAGGCATCAATACCCCTATGGGAAATCTTCGTGCGGAACCAAGTTGGTAAAATCTCCTCCAAGTTCACTGGATGTCGTGGATTTTGAGGGTGGTGCACCTCCACTTTTGCTTTCTTTACATGCTTAACTGGGTTCCATCTCCTAGGTCTTTTCACCATTGTTTTCCTCGTTGGTTGTTCCATTGATCCTTTTCGTGTGCTCCTTTTGTGGCACCTACAACGAGTCACCAACATCCAACCTTCATCATCCTCAGTTGACCATCTTAAACTTTGTAGTTCTCCAGTTGTTATTCATATTTACTTTCTTTAGAGCTACATAATTCGTCTGGATTGAATGAGCCAAATATGATAGAGACTTGGTTTGTGCTTCCTTTCTCATATTCAAGCACGATCTTCTTTTCACGAGCGAAGTCCATAACTTTGTCCTTGAAGACAAAGCACTTCTCTAGAGGATGGCTCACAAGTCGATGAACATGTAGTAATTTGGGTCATCAATCTTTCCAACTTCATTTGGTCGCTTCATCTCCGGAAGCTCGATGAGATTTAACTCGAGGAGTTCTTCAAAAATAGCCGGCACATCAGAATCCAGAAGTGAATACTCTTTCTCTTGCATTTCTTTTAGAGTTANAGCGCAATACCCAATGCATGCCTTGGATGCACATCTCTATGCCAGAAGCTTCACTAAGCCTGTATTTATAATTGAGGAACGATTGATAAAGTTGATAACTGGTTCACTCTTCCTTTGACGAGTATTTGTGAGTTCCACCATGCTCACAATGCTCCTTGTGCTATAAAAGCGATTGAGGAACTCTTGTTCTAGTTGATCCCAGCTATCAATAGATCCTGCCTCGAGGTATGTATACCAATCAAAAGCATTTCCTTTTAGCGAGCGGACAAACTGTTTGACGAGGTAATCTCCATAAGTCCCAGCGTTGTTGCATGTCTCAACGAAGTGCGCCACATGTTGCTTTGGATTGCCTTTGCCATCAAACTGTTGAAACTTTGGAGGTTGATAGCCAGCATGCATCTTCAACATATCGATCCTTGCAGTGTACGGCTTTGCGTATGTAACAGAAGACTTGGTAGCAACTTTGTACTTGCTTTTCATAGTTCCTTCTATGAACTCCNGATTGATTCTTGATTGGCTCACGCTATGTGGTGTAAGTGGGGAGGATACATCACTTGAAGCGTCATCATTTTCCTTCACAGCAGAGTGCTTGGATCCAGAGAGGTCAAGCAGAGCAAGACTTTTCTTGATTTTTTCAGTAACATCGCTTCCTCCTTCGGGTGTATTTGTGGAAGATCTTGATCCTTTTGAGGATGAAGATCCGAAAACAGGAGTAGATGCGGACGGCACTTGGGGTGCTTGTTTTCCTAACAAGCTTGCTTTTCTCCTCATCACTGGTCCAAAGCTTCCAAAGGTAACTTCGAGTATGTTTTCCACATCAGCATAGAACCTGGAATTGGCTGCCTTGGCGGAAGTTGAACTGGAGTTGATTTTCTTGGAAGTCATTTTGTTGTTCTTGAACTTTGGTGATTGAAAAGTTGAAATGAGAGGTAGAGATTGTCCCACTGGGCGTGCCAGAATTTGTAGACAATAAATTGCATCGAGAAAAATATATTCAAGGCCGAAAAATATTGCAACAATCGTAGTATTTTATTTCAAATATTTGAGTGTTACAATCTCTATAAATCCTCTGATTCTTCTTTTCAACAGTAAATAAAAGAGCCTCCAAGCTTAATCTTGAATTCTATTTTATATTAATCCAAGTGCTTGAAGCTTGGTCTTTATCTTGACGTACTTTTAATCCAAGGTCTTGCAGCTTGTTCTTGGATCTTCGTCTTGATCTTTAAGTCCTTATAACACTTGAATGCTTGTAGCTTTTAGAAAAATCCGCAACGTTTGATCCACGAGCTCCCTCTTGCTTCTTGTTATAACTTTTGGTGTCATTTCTGAGTTATGAAGACCCCTATTTATAGAGCTGGGAGGAAGAGTTATGATAAGAGCAAACTGTCCCCGACCAATCAAATTGAATTGTGATATGGCCGCATTTTATTGGCCAGAACATGTCACTTGCACACATGGCGCGGTTTCATTGGCCTTCTAATGTGACTTGGCATGCCTTGTCATTTTGATACTTGGCATGATCCTATTGTCTCTTCCGCTTGACTTGGCGTGCCACGTCATATGACACGTGGCACCAAACTGAGCCTCTAGGAAGATGACATCTTGGGCCTAATGAATTGGGCTCATCACTTTAGCCCAATTAAATGGGCTAGTCTAATGGAATAAGACTTATTTGTTTAATACATATATATTGGACTTATATAATTAATTTAATTATATTAGCCCATAATTTTTATTTGGACCAATACATCTTGAATTTTAAAATATAATCCCAATTATTTTACGGATTTAATTCCAATAAAATTTATATACCTACAATAATGATTTTAACTTTTTAGCTAAATGAACATGGCCAAACATATTAAACAGACTGGGGGCAACAGAGATACTGCTGACTGGATGCGAGTGTGCAAGGATCTTTCTTTCCACTGAAGGTTTGCTTTCCTAGGTAGCAGAGAGGTAATATATCTGGGTTCTAGGTGTTTGTTTGTTTTTAATTCCTTTTATTTTTTTGTTTTTTTTGGTTGACCTGTTAAGAAATTTGTCTATTTTTCACGCAAATCTTGAATGGTTTAGTGTGGTTGCCCTGGTTTATGTGGTGTATTTACATGGAGAGTAGTGATTTTTACACTATTTCTATACTTTTATATGGTAAATTGGACAACACTACCAGAAATCCGGTAAATATCGACCAGAAAAATCGACCAACGTTGTTCAGTTATGGCCAATTACCTACCAAAACGCGTCCAAATACGCTTGGTCGCTATTTTGATGGTCGTTTTAATATACCGACCAGGGTTGGTCGGTATGTTAAAACGACCATCTGAAAAATTTAAAAGACTTACTGACCATCTTTGGTTGGAAACATATTTTAATAATTTAATTTTACCGACCAAAGTTGGTCGGTAATTGTAAATTTTTCTATTTTTTTTAATGATACCGAGCAACTTTGGTTGGTAATTTGCAGAAAAAATATATTTTTTTAATTAGAAACCGACCAACTTTGGTCGGTTTTCTGGGTTTTAATTTTGGCATAAAATGCCTGTTTTGGCAGCTACACCACCTGCCAGCATATCAAAATCCCTAATAACAACATAAAATAACAACAACAACAACAACAACAACAACACAACAATCAATAAATACATTAAAACTAAACTAAAAAATCCAAATCCAAGTTAAAACTTATTACAACTAGTTCAAAACTGGTTCTATTTGTCTAGTTCAAAGTATATAAAAGTCAAGAAATATTTTCTACAACATCATCATCACCGTCTGATGAACTTTCATTTACAAGACGGTATAGAGAAGGGTCTTGTTGAGGACGGGAAGAACGACCACGGGGAGTACGGGAGGAACGATCACATGCAGGCCGAGCCTCTGGCGATGACTCACGAGAATGGGGCAATAGGAAAGCTCCAGTAGATAGGAGAGTTCTGATCTGAGCTTGCATGCCAAGGAATTGAACATCTCTAACCCTTTCTTTCCTTGGCCACTTCTAGCTCGGATGTGAGCTTTGTCACAGTCTCCCGCATAGCAAGAGGCTCTCCCCATTAAGTTGCTCGCATTGCGTGGAAGTCCCTATTCCTTGCATTCCACAATTATAGTGATGAAACCTTTTAGTAGGAAGCCCGTATACCTTCCCCGTTTTGGACCGCCAGCAGACTCCATCCATATTCTTTCAGCATCATCGTCCGAAGGTTGGGTTGGCTCGCTCGATTCACCAGCTGGTTAAGTGCAGATGAATTCCTCCAGTTATTTTGGTAGCGACCCTATACGAAAATTTAAATTGAATTAGTATTTCAAAATTTATATAAAAGTTAAAATACTTAAAGTAAAGTGAAATCTTACATATACAGTCGAGGCCCGGTCCTCGACCCATCTTTCTTGATCCGTCTCTTTCTTCTTCTTTACAATATGCGTCTCCTTGAATAGCTCACCATGGTTCATTGGATGCCCCAAATTCTTTTCCTGAAAATAAATTAATTTAGTTAATAAACAAAATAGATATACTTTGAAAATGAAAATAATTTAAGCAATTACGTACCAATCTTCTTTTTTTTTGTCCCTAGGCTGATCGCACATCCAGTGTGCAAGGAGCCTCCTTTCTCATATACACAAGCTTTCTTTCCTTTTTCGCTCTTCTCTAAGAACGTTTCGGTAAGCCATTGCCTTTGCAAATCATCCCATAAATATTGAAGTAACCAGTCAGGCTTCTTGTTCTTCTTTCTAGCATCGGAGAAAGCATCCGACAATCTCTTGCGAGCTTTATGATGAAAATTTTCAGCCACTTCCACGCTATAACGGTGTTCCCATACACACTTGCACTATATTTCAAAAGTTAAATATTATATGGAAATATCATAAATATAAACTATTAAACTACTTAAAATAACATTTATACCTTAAATTGATTGATAATTTGCTCCTTCAGCGAGAATTGGAAATTAGTCGAAGTCTCATAAGGGCCATCATAAAGCTTTCTGATGGCTTTGGTTATTATCCTTGTAGTCTTGATATTCGGGATGAACCTGCAATTTAATAATAATAACACATTAATATCTTAGTAAAAACGTTACAAAACAATAAACGCAAAATAACAAATAACTCTTACCCATCACCCTCTGGGACTATGATGATCCTTCCATATTGATCATAATGCATTTCCTCGTCATCGTCATCATCATATTCCGAAGCATGTGTATCAGAGGCATGTGTGGACGGTGTAGGGGGGTCAGAGCTACTACCTCGCCGGCGAAGTCCGGAAATTGATAGAGTCGCTGATGAAGATGGATGCGATCCCTGTGACTGCGATATATCTGGACGGACCCCAAGTGGTTGTGATATTGATGGCTGTGACCCAAGTGGCTATGATATGGATGGATGCGATCCATGTGGCTGTGATATATAGGGATATGATATAGATGGCTACGATGCAGATGGTTGCGATCCACGTGGTCGTGAGGCAGCTGGACTGTATGTCGGACGTATAGTCCTATGGTCCTATGATGAAAGACCTGGTGTTTGGATGAAGGTGTAGGGCTCGTGATGTTGTGGCAGCTCAGTATAGCTGTGGGGTGGAGGATAAGACATAGGCATCTATGAAGAGGGTGGAAAAGAGGGAGTATTATTATATACCCTCCTCTTTCCCTTCCTAACCTTTTCACGACCCCGAGAACCAGTAGGGTCATTATTACCTTGACCTTTGCCTGCCATCTGCATAATATCATACATATTTAGATTGAAACATATAAGAAACTAGCTATAAAACAAGAGTGCTTTAATAAACTAACTTTTTAAAGCTCATCGACGTATTGTTCCTCGTCCGAGAATTCTTCGTCCTCAATTGTTTGAGCTTCATCAGTTGATTCTTCGTCCTCTTTTTCTATAATTGTTACTTCATTTATATCAACTTCTTCCAATATGCGTTCAGGATGTTCGAAATCATTTTCTAACTAATCGTCCACTATTTGGTGAACACTGGAGATATCGTTTTGATATGCAATATCTACAAGTTCTTTACTTTAATATCCTTTTACTTTTGGGCACCTGTTGCCTCTAGGGACCTGGATTATTTGAACCTATACATGGTTCTGCTCCTGATATTGCTGGGCAGGTTGGTTATGGTCTTCCTTTTTTTTTCTCTTTTCTGCTTCCTCCTTTTCCTGCTGTATAGCTATTACAGTAGCAAGCTTTTTGTGATTTTTTAGAAATTGGGCATATATTTATGTTTACACACTAACTTCAACATGCAGGATAAATCAAACCCCTTAGCTACAGTGCTTAGCGTTGCTATGCTTTTGAAATATGGCCTAGGTAAGCAGAAGGCTGCTCAGAGAATTGAAGCAGCTGTTTTAGACGCCTTTAATCGAGGATTTCGTACTGGTGACATTCACTCAGCAGGACATGTGAGTTTTATCTAGTATATTAGATAGCTAAATTTCCAACTATGTTTTCTCCTATTTTTTTTGGGGGGGAGGGGGTGGTGGTTGTAGGTCATTAAGATCTCAGTGCTTTTTGTTTGTGAATTTTCATCTGTCTGATCTTGCACTTGAAAGACATTTGAATATGCGGAAAACATCCAAGAAAAGCAAAAAATTAGTTAATACTTCTCACCTTTATCATAGATTGGACCAAATAACTTGAAATGCTGAAATTTAGTTTTAGTAACTAATTGTTTTCACATCGAACTTGCTGAATGAGCTGAAACACTTGTCTTCAGAAATTGGTGGGGTGAAAGGAAATGGGTGAAGAAGTGCTCAAGTCTATTGACAATAAAACTCCTACTGCTGTTTGAATTTATGAAAAGGCTTCGTCGAGCTTAGCAAATGATCATTTGGGCAGATGCATCTGTAGTTGATAGAATTTTTCATTTCTGTAATTTGTTTGAAGAATTGAAAATTGCTGGAATATTGTTGAGTGTTGTATCGTAGCATAAACGTATCCATTCTTGTCTCTGATGTTTTGAGACCTTAGCATGTTGTAACATGGAAGGAAATGAAAATAAGATTTTTTACCTTTAAAAAGCAGGAATGGAAGGACTGGTAACCACCAATATAGTTGTTGTCGCTGCTACATTAAATGACTGTAAACTTACACGATACATGTTACTATCCGGTAAAGTATGGAAATTTTGATTATTAGTTGTAGCATACCACCTGCTCTTACTCTGTGCTCCATCCATATAACATATGTGCCTTAAATTGTGGGATAATATGCATCCAACTAGGTGTTTGGACACAAAAAATGTGATTTTTTGAAAAAAATAAGGAATTTTCATAAACCTTTAGAGTGTGTTAGAGAAAATAATGCATGCATTATCTCTATTTATTAGTAATACCTTGTTTGGTACACTTTTTCAACTTATGTATAACTAATACAAGAATTAGTTATAAACCCTATTTGGTATTATCCTATGTATAACTAATGCGTAGAAAATTATGGCATTAGCAATACAAAGGCTATTAATCCATGCATTAGCATGGTTAAAGACAAATTTATCCTTAAAGTCCATTAAAGTTAAAGAATATGGAGGGCATTTTTGTAAACAATTATATTTCTCAAAAATTATGCAATGCATTTTAATTTTTAATAAACTACACCAAACAATGCATAAGAAATAATATCTGCATAACTAATGCTTGCATTACTAACCCATGCATTACTAACGCCTGCATTACTAATACACATTATTTAGCATTATTCTTATACGCACTGCTAAATGACCTTATAGTTTAGAGGCTACAACAACAACATCATCTCAGTGTATTTCCGCAAGTGGGATCTGGGGAGGGTGTCACGACCCAATTTACCCTTCGAAAGATACCATGACGGCACCTAGTCTCTATGACTAAGTAAGCCTAAAATTTGCGGGAAATGACAGAATCAATAAAATAAAGACAGAAAAGAACTCAAGTAGATATAACGTAGCTACTCAGCATATACATTTTCACTTCCCAAAACCCGGAATGTCACCATAGTCACAAGCTCTGTACTAAATGTAGCTCTACACAATGAAACAGTGGAAAAATACACAAGTGTTCTATGCCTATACTAGAGTAGAAGGGGACTCATGGGTGCTGGTACCTGGATCTACACATGGGCAAAACATGCGCATGAAAGGGCGTGAGTACTCCATATTCGGTACTCCGTAAATGCCAAGCCTAACTCCAGTAAAGTAGTGACGAGGTCAGGTTGAGGCCCTACTGAGTTTGTAAAACAAGTCAATATACAATTAAAACAGCGAAAAATAGATAAGCAATGATAAACAGGATTAATGAAAACGGAAAGATTTAATAACAGAAAGAGGGCCCGCGGCTCAGCACAACATATATCTCAATAGTAAATGTGCAATGCAGTACATTGGGAAAGCTCCCGGATCTCACTCCGTAGTCCCAATTTAAATATGCTACGCAATACAGAGGGAAAGCTCCCGGATCTCTATCCCTAGTCCCAATTTAAATATGCATTTCAGTACAGGGGGAAAACTCCCGGATCTCGGTCCGTAGTCCCAATTTAAATATGAAACGCAGTACAGGAGAAAAGCTCCCGGATCTCGTTCCATAGTCCCAATTTAAATATGCAAAGCAGAAGTATGTCAATTATGGCTTAATTAAACAGTCCAGGAAAACAATAGGCAAGAATAGAGTAAAACCACCTAAGCATGATGTGACTAGTAGCAAAAAGAGGAAATCAAGTCAGAACAGGTAGGCATGCTTACTCTTAGGCTATCTACTCAATTAAGATAGAAAACAGTAATATATGAATGAAAATGTGCGATTTCATGGGAGTAAAAATAGAATTTTAGCAACAATGACCTGTGTACGCACTCGTCCCCTCACGTACATGGTGTCCACGTAACAAAATCAGTATAAAATGCCTAAAGGAAAGTCCCCAACACAGAATTAGGCAATCCACTTACCTTGATTACGCTAATCAACTCAATACCATGCTCTTGCCGTGAGTATCTGACTCCGGGTGGCCCAATCTATTCAAATCGATTGCATGGTATAAATATCACTTCAAGGGAACAAAATAGCTAATTATTTATAAGCTAATACATGAAATTAGGAAATTCACCCAAAAAGTCCCCCGGACCACGTCTCGGAATTGGGTAAAATTTATATTTCTCGAACACCTATTCGCTCATGAACCCGCTCGAACAAGAATCAACAAAATCCGACGTCTAAATCTCCCTAAATCCTTAGATTTCTACTTGGGAAAATTTCATCCCATTTTCATGGCTTTTCGTCCAATTTCATTGATTAGATTGAGGAAAATGATAGATATTATCGATATATAAAGGGATTAAGGTTAGAACATGTTACCTATGATTCTCTTCTTCAAATCCAACTGAAAATCGCCAAGTTCCGATCTCACAATCGATTTTGGAATTATGATATTCAAACCCTCGGATTTTTGGTATAAACTGCCCAGATATTTCGGACCTGCGACACTGGGATTGCACCTGCGGAAACCCAATTGCAGGTGCATAAATTAATTAAGTGGCCTGGGGTCGCACCTGCGGCACCCCTTTCGCACCTGCGTGTCCGCACCTGTGGAAATACCCTCGCAGGTGCGAGACACCAGAACCAGAATTGTGCAGCTGTTTCTCAATTTCTCAAACTCACCCGTTGGACATCCGAAACAACCACGAGGCCTCCAGGACCTTAACCAAACCTACCAACTGAACCTAGTACCTTGTTCAAACTTGGTCGAGCCTTAAAAACACATCTCATAACATCAAAATCATCATTTATGCATAGATTAAAGCCTAAGAACTTAGGAATTTCTAGAATCCACATCCGATGCCGAAACACGTCTAAACTCATCCGAATGACCTCAAAGTTTGCACACAGGTCATAAATGACATTACAGCTGAAATCGCCGAAATACTAACTTTGGACAATTCAAGCCTACATCCAAAACCGACCTCGAAAACACATTCCGAACACGGTCTTAACCCTGAAATCACCCAACGGAGTCGACGAAATTCCATTCCGGATCCGTCTTCACACAGCTCTAGCTACGGCCAGATTTCTAAAGCTAAATTCCACATTTATGAACTATGTGTCCAAAATCACCCCGGATTTCATCACTCAACGCTCCGACAAGTTCCAATATCATAAATAGACATGGGAGAAGTGGTTAATAGGGTATCGGGGTGCTAATCTTAAAACGATCGACCGGGTCGTTACATCCTCCCCCTCTTAAGAAAATCGTTCGTCCTCGAACCAGCATCGAAACATACCTGAAGCTGGGAAAATATGAGCGTACTGGCTCCGCATATCCTGCTCGGTCTCCCAAGTCGCCTCCTCGACTGGCTGACCCCTCCACTGAACCTTTACTGATGCAATATCCTTTGACATGAGCTTTCTGACCTGCTTGTCCAATATAACCGCATGCTCCTCAACATATGATAGATCCTTGTCCAATTGGACTGAGCTAAAATCTAAGACATGAGTCGGGTCACCGTGATACTTCCGGAGCATGGAGACGTGGAATAATAGATGAACCCATGCTAGGCTGGGAGGCAGGGCTAGCTCATAAGCAACCTCCCAAACACGCCGCAACACCACAAAAGGGCCAATAAATCTCGGACTCAACTTTCTTTTCTTCCCGAACCTCATGACTCCCTTCATAGGCGATACCCAAAGAAAAACCTGATCACCAGTCATAAATGCCAAGTCACGAACCCTTCGGTCCGCATAACTCTTCTGCCTGGACTGAGCTATGCGAAGTCTCTCCTGAATCACCTTTACCTTGTCTAGGGAATCCTGAACCAAGTATGTACCCAACAATCGAGCCTCGCCCGGCTCAATCCACCCCACGGGAGACCTGCACCGCCTACCATACAAAGACACTCATACGGAGCCATCTGAATGCTGGACTGCTAGCTGTTGTTATAAGCAAACTCTGCGAGAGGAAAGTATCGATCCCGTGACCCTCCAAAATCCATCACACAGGCACAGAGCATATCCTCAAGAATCTGAATCGTGCACTCGGACTGCCTGTCCGTCTGAGGGTGAAAAGTTGTGCTAAACTCTACCCTGGTGCCTAACTCTTGCTGAACGGCTCTCCAGAAGCGTGAGGTGAACTATGTACCTTTGTCTGAAATGATAGATACTGGAATACCATGGAGGCGAACAATCTCTCCGATATAAATCTCAGCCAACCTCTCCGATGAATATGTAGTCAGTACTGGAATGAAATGGGCTGATTTGGTCAGCCGATCCACAATCACCCAAATAGCATCATGCTTCCTCAAAGTCCGAGGAAGTCCAACCACAAAGTTCATGGTGATCCGCTCCCACTTCCACTATGGAAGCTCAATCTGCTGAAGTAACTCTCTCGGTCTGTGATGCACACATTTGACTTGCTGACAATTGAGACACTTGGCTACAAACTCCATTATATCTTTCTTCATTCTTCACCACAAATAGTGTTGTCTCAGATCCTGGTACATCTTTGTGGTAACTGGATGGATGGAATACCGCGAACTATGGGCCTCCTCAAGAATCAACTCCCGAAGCCCATCCACGTTGGGCACACAGATACGGCCCTGCATCCTCATCACCCCGTCATCTCCTATAGTCACATCCCTGGCATCACCCCGCTGGACTCTATCCTGAAGAACCAAAAGGTGGGGATCATCATACTGGCGCTCTCTGATACAGTCATGAAGGGAAGATTGAGCAACCACACAAGCTAATACCCGACAAGGCTCAGAAAGATCCAATCTCACGAACTGATTGGCTAAGGACTGAACATCTAAGGCTAGAGGCCTCTCAGCTGCATGAAGGTATGCCAAACTCTCCGCCCGGCGACTCAAGGCGTCGGCCACCACATTGGCCTTTCCTGGGTGGTATAATATAGTGATTTCATAGTCCTTTAGCAACTCCAACCACCTACGCTGGCGCAAATTTTGATCCTTCTGCCTGAATATGTGCTGCAGACTCCGGTGATCCGTGAATATCTCACAGGGAACACCATATAAATAATGACGCCATACCTTCAGGGCATGAACAATCGCTGCCAACTCGAGATCATGAACAAATTAGTTTCTCTCATGGAACTTCAACTGTCTGGATGTGTAGGCAATCACCTTACCGTCATGCATTAACACCGCTCCCAAGCCAATCCTCGAAGCATTACACTCCTCAGTCCATTAAAAAGATAAACCCTTCTGGGTCAGTCTGGTCATAGGCGCTGAAATGGATGAAAATCCCTCCACAAAACGGCGATAATACCCAGCCAAACCGAGGAAACTGCGGATCTCCGTAGCTGAGGACGGTCTGGGCCAACTCTGTGCCGCCTCCACTTTTTTCGGATCTACCTTTCACCAATTAGAAGACACCACGTGGCCTAGGAATGCTACAGAATCAAGCCAAAATTCACACTTAGAAAACTTGGCATACAACTTCTTCTCCCTCAATGTCTGAAGCACGGTCCTCAAGTGCTGCTCATGGTCCTCCTGGGACCTAAAATATACCAGAATGTTATCAATGAACACAATGACGAAAGTATCAAGATAGGGCCGAAATATGCTGTGCATCAGGTGCATGAAGGCTGCTGGGGCCTTGGTCAGCCCAAATGACATAACAAGAAACTTATAGTGTCCATATCTGGTCCTGAAGGAAGTCTTCGGGAGATCCAGTTCCCGAATCTTCAACGGATGATAACCAGAACGTAGATCAATCTTGGAGAACACCCTAGCACACTGTAACTGGTCAAATAGATCATCAATGCGAGGCAATGGGTACTTGTTCTTCACTGTCACCTTATTCCGCTGCCAGTAGTCAATACACATACGCATCGAGCCATCCTTTTTCTTCAAAAATAATACCGGAGCGCCCCAAGGTGATACACTGGGCTTGATGAACCCCTTCTCAAGAAACTCCTATAACTGCTCCTTCAACTCCTTCAACTCAGGAGGAGCCATGCGATAATGAGGAATGGAAATGGGCTGAGTGGCCGGCAACAAGTCAATGCCGAAATCAATGTCTCTATTGGGTGGCATACCCGGAAGATCAGCTGGAAATACATCAGAATAGTCCCTGACATCTTGAACTGACTCAACTGTAGGGGTCTCAACACTAACATCTCTCACATAAGCCAAATATGTATCACACCCCTTTTCAACCATCCGCTGAGCCTTAAGAAAAGAAATGACTCGGCGAGGATTATATCCAAGGAACCTCTCCACTCTAACCTCGGAAATCTTGGCATAGCCAGCATCACAGTCTTGGCGTGATAATCAAGAATAGCATAATAGGGATACAACCAGTCCATACCCAATATAACATCGAAATCTACCATACTGAGTAGTAGTAAATCAGCTCTGGTCTCAAAACCACTGATAGAAATCAAACATGACCTATATACGCGGTCCACAACAAGAGAATCTCCCACCGGAGTAGAAACATAAACAGGGGAACTCAAAGAATCCCGGGCTATCCCTAGATGTGTAGCAAAATAGGAAGACACATATGAATATATAGAACCTGGGTCAAATAATACCGATGCATCCCTATGACAAACGGGAACAATACATGTAATGACTGAATCTGAAGCAATGGCCTTAGACCGGGCCGGAAGAGCATAGTACCTGGGCTGGCCTCCCCCTCTAGGGCGACCTCGACCTCCCCGACCTCCACCTCGAGTTGTCTGAGGTGGTGGGGTAGCAGCTGGGGCTGGAAGAATAGCTGGAGGACCTGGTGGAAGACGTGGCGGCCACTGCTAACTCTGAACTGGCCTGCTGGGCTGGCCAATGATAGCACTTCGAGCAGGAGGCACCTGAGATACTGGTGGTGCATAATAAGGCTCATGAGGTCTAGGAGGAGCTGGAATACCGCTAGCTACTGGGAGAGCTGAATGAACAGGGCGACACACAAAACCTCTACCATAGCGTTTTGCTGGAGCATGGGCTCGTGAAAAATTACCAGTCTCTCGAGACCTCTTGGCCTCTCTCTTCTCCCTGTCCCGGGCTAACATAGTCTCAATCCTCAGCGCAATACTCATGGCCTGCTGGTAATTAATATCGGTCTCCAGCTCTCTATCCATGCTTGTCCGAATACTGGGGTGGAGTCCCTCAATAAAGCATCAAGCGCTCTCTCTGATAGTGACAACCAAAGCTGGTGCATGGCGAGCCAAATCTCTGAAACGGACTGCATACTTTGATACAGTCATAGCACCCTGGCGTAGCTGCTCAAACTCCGCCCGCCAAGCATCCCTGAAGCTCTGAGGGACAAACTCAAGTAAGAACATCTCAAAAAACTGAGTCCAAGTAAGTGAAGCTGCCTCGTCCGGGCTACTAAGCTCAAAAGCACGCTACCACTGATAAGCTGCTCCCCTCAGCTGGAAAGCAATGAAAGAAACCCCACTCGTCTCCACAATACCCATAGTGCAGAGAATGCGATGACACCCCTCAAGAAAACCCGGGGCGTCATCCGCAGCCAGTTCGCTGAGCTCAGGTGGGTGGTACTTCTTGTACCTCTCAAGTCGGAGCCGCTCTGCCTCAGGAACAGCTATCCTAGTCTCATGCTGAGCTAGATCTGCTGGGAGCATAGTAATATACTCTGGAACCTGCCCAATATGAACTCTCTACTCAGGAGTACGGGCTGCGGAAGTTTGTGTCCCTCCTCCAGCCTGGGATATAGCTGGAGCTATCGGGAGTAGACCCGCCTGAGACAGAGTACTGAAGGCACTCAAGAACTGGGCCAATGTCTCCTGAAGGTCCGGAGTAACAGTTGGAACCTCCTGTGCCCACGCTCTCTCTGACAGTGACAACCAAAGCTGGTGCATGGCGAGCCAAATCGCTGAAACGGACTGCATACTCTGACACAGTCATGGCACCCGGGCGTAGCTGCTCAAACTCTGCCTGCCAAGCATCCCTAAAGCTCTGAGGGACAAACTCAAGTAAGAAAATCTCGGAAAACGGAGTCCATGTAAGTGAAGCTGCCTCGTCCGGGCTACTAAGCTCAAAAGCACGCCACCACTGATAAGCTGCTCCCCTCAGCTGGAAAGCAGTGAAAGAAACCCCACTCGTCTCCACAATACCCATAGTGCGGAGAATGCGATGACACACCTCAAGAAAACCCAGGGCGTCATCCGCAGCTAGTCCGCTGAACTCAGGTGGGTGGTACTTCTTGTACCTCTCAAGTCGGAGCCGCTCTGCCTCAGGAACAGCTATCCTAGTCTCATGCTGAGCTGGAGCTGCTGAGGGCATAGGAATATACTCTCGAACCTGTCCAATATGAACTCTCTGCTCAGGAGTACGAGTTGCGGGAGTCTGTGTCCCTCCTCCGGCCTGGGATATAGCTGTAGCTATCGAGAGTAGACCCACCTGAGACAGAGTACTGAAGGCACTCAAGAACTCGGCCAATGTCTCCTGAAGGTCCGGAGTAACAGTCAGAACCTTCTGTGCCCCTCCAACTATAGCTGCTGGGGGCTCCTCTGCCTCTGCTCTAGCCGGTGCTCGGGCTGCACCGCGTCCTCGTCCTCTGCCCCGACCCCTTCCTCTGGTGGCTCTGACTGGGGGTTTGGGTGCCTGATCATCAGTACGTCCGATACGGGTACGAACCATCTGCAAGCAAGAATAGAATAGAGTTTAAGAATTTGATGACAACAACTAGCACGATAAGGAATTCCAAATAATTTGATTGTTCTTAACAGTTACATAGCCTCTCGAAGATAGATACGGACGTCTCCGCACCGATCCACGAGACACTAATAAATCGGCTTGTGACTTGTGACTCCTATGAATCTAGACGCTCTGATACCAACTTGTCATGACCCAATTTACCCTCCGAAAGGTATCGTGACGGAACCTAGTCTCTATGACTAGGTAAGCCTAAAATTTGCGGGAAATGACATAATCAATAAAATAAAGACAGAAAAGAACTCAAGTAGATATGACGTAGCTACTCAGCATATACATTTTTCACTTCCCAAAACCCAGAATGTCACCATAGTCACACTCTGTACTAAATGTAGCTCTATATAATGAAACAGTGGAAAAATACACAAGTGTTCTATGCCAGTTTAAATATGCATTTCAGTACAGGGGGAAAGCTCCTGGATCTCGGTTCGTAGTCCCAATTTAAATATGAAATGCAGTACAGGGGGAAAGCTCCCGGATCTCGGTCCGTAGTCCCAATTTAAATATGCAAAGCAGAAGTATGTCAATTATGGCTTAATTAAACAGTCTAGGAAAACAATAGAGTAAAACTACCTAAGCATGATGTGACTAGTTGCAAATAAGAGGAAATCAAGTCAGAACAGGTAGGCATGCTTGCTCTTAGGCTATCTACTCAATTAAGATAGGAAACAGTAATATATGAATGAAAGTGAGCGAATTCATGGGAGTAAAAATAGAATTTTAGCAACAATGACCCGTGCACGCACTCGTTCCGTCACGTACACGGCGTCCATGTAACAAAATCAGTATAAAATGCCTAAGGGAAAGTCCCCAACACAGAATTAGGCAAGCCACTTACCTTGACTGCACTAATCAACTCAATATCACGCTCTTGCCACGAGTATCTGACTCTGGGTAGCCCAAATCTATTCAAATCGATTGCATGGTGTAAATATCACTTCATGGGAACAAAATAGCTAATTATTTATAAGCTAATACGCAAAATTAGGAAATTCACCCAAAAAGTTCCCCGGACCCACGCCTCAAAATCGGGTAAAATTTATATTTCCGAACACGCATTCGCTCATGAACCCGCTCGAACAAGAATCAACAAAATCCGACGTCTAAATCTCCCTAAATCCTCAGATTTCTACTTGGGAAAATTTCATCCCATTTTCATGGTTTTTCATCCAATTTCATTTATTAGATTGAGGAAAATGATAGAGATTATCGATATATAAAGGGATTAAAGTTAGAAAACGTTACCTATGATTCTTTTCTTCAAATACCACTGAAAATCACCGAGTTCTGAGCTCACAATCGATTTTGGAATTATGAAATTCAAACCCTCGAATTTTTGGTATAAACTGCCCAGATATTTCGCACCCGCGACACTGGGATCGCACCTGCGGTGCCGCACCTTCGGAAACCCAATCGCAGGTGCAGAAATTTATTAAGTGGCCTGGGATCGCACCTGTGGCACCCCTTTCGCACCTGCGGAAATACCCTCGCAGGTGCGAGACACCAGAACCAGAATGGTTCAGCTGTTTCTCAACTTCTCAAACTCACCTGTTGGGCATCCGAAACAACCACGAGGACCCCGGGACATCAACCAAACCTACCAACTGACCCTAGTACCTTGTTCAACTCGGTCGAGCCTTAAAAACACATCTCATAACATCAAAATCATCAATTATGCATAGATTAAAGCCTAAGGACTTAGAAATTTCTAGAATTTACATCCAATGTCGAAACACGACTAAACTCATCCGAATGACCTCAAATTTTGCACAATGGTCATAAATGACATTACCGACCTGCTGTCGCTTTCGGAAATCACCCAACGGATCTAACAGAGTCGACATAATTCCATCCCGGATCCGTATTTACACAGCTCTAGCTACGGCCAGATTTTTGAAGCTAAATTCCATATTTATGGACTATGTGTCCAAAACCACCCCGAATTTCATCACTCAACGCTCCGACAAGTTCCAATAATATAAATAGACATGGGAGAAACGATTATTAGGGGATCGGGGCGCTAATTTTTAAAACAACCGACCGGGTCGTTACAGAGGGTAGGATGTACGTTTCCTCTAAGCCTCTATAGTTTAGAGGCTAATAACTATAATTTGCCTAATAACTATTCATAGCTATTGTTCAATTGTTATTAATTTTTATCACTTGTATGTAAACACGCAACGAATAAAACTAAGAAGAAATACAGAAATACAAAAAAAATAAGATGTTCTTGTTGAGATCCAAACTTAAGGCCTTCACTACCTAAGCAGGCGCTCTAACCAACTAAATTATGAGTGCTTGTTTCTCTCCTATTTCAATTCAAAATAATTAATCTCTTATTTCATGGATTTATTATAAAATTCAAATATAGCTATGAATGTTAATTTTGCTGAAATCGCTACGAATGATAAATACAATGTAAATATTTGATGTGTCTCGTAATTTTTTTTTAAAAAAGTAGTATTTGGAGTTAAGTTAAAAAATAATATTATTTTAAATTATGTTTGGACATGTATTTCACTTGAAAAAGTGTTGCTGTTTTGTGAGCGGAGAAAAACGTTTACTGAAAATTTTGAAATTGGTTTTTGAAAAACTATTTTTCCGAGAAATCTCCAAAAAATTATAAAATTTTATGGCAAACACATTTCTGAAAAGAAATTCAGATAAAAAAGAAAAGAAATTTGTTTATGGACAAAAGGGTCCTAAATATGGGGGCTATTGGTCAATTAAGCGGGTAGATGCCTGCCAAAACGGAGATTTAAATACCAACTGAAGCTAAATGAAAAACATAAAAGTAGTTGTCTTAACTTTGAGTAACACATGATAGTTATTTTTTTGATTTAAGAATAATTTTTTGTTAATGCAGTTTCAAGCATAACTGAATTTTAATAATTAAATATAAGTTAAGTTGAAGCCTAAATAACGATATATCTATTTAATTTTAAAAATTACTGATAACATGTTATTTTAAATTCGAAAAAGATATAAGAATAATAGATCTTGACATATGAATATGGTAGGTAAAAGAATTGCTACATTTCAATAATAGTTAATAAGAAAGTGATGATATATGTTATGATCAAACATTATTTAAATTAAATAAAAATAAATGCTCTATAGCTCTATTAAAAAATTAACTTAAAAGTTTGAGTAATCTTTTTTTAAAAATTAAATAGTAATTTTTGAGAACCTAATGAAGTTGAATGTTGAGTATTAGACTATTATTTTTGGGCTAGTTGATTGTAAATTGAAATATGGGCTATATAATTGAAAAGTAGGGAGCCCAATTATTCTCATATGAAAGTTTCCCTAAAACTAACTAGTAACTATCTAAGTTATATATTTTTAAAAGTAAATAATTTGGTATTTAAATTTTCTCTAGGAATTAGAATGTATAATTTTACCCGATGAGGACCTTCTATCTAAGCAATACCCTTCACGCTATTTTTTGCCACTTTAAGGACATCATATCAATATATTATATTATACTATATTATAAGTATTATTATTATTATTATTATTATTATTTTATATTATAAGTATGAAGACTAAAATGACATCAAAAGTTTGAGACAATTTTACGCTTCAAACAAGCATTATTTTAAGAAACTTCTTGTGCAAAAATATAAATATGCATTCTTCAAAGATAACAAAAGAAAAAGTTTAATGCGAATAAAATGTGGGAGCCGTTTAGATTGCCATAGTAAATGAAAAATAACTCTCGGACTTCATGCAACACATCTTTTTTCACTCATAATTGCTTTCATCTTCCACTGTCGATTGAAAATAACCTTTCAAATGTGCTTCCTTTTAAATCATGAATGAACAATATATTAAATTCAACAATTCATCTCATTCTATTTCGATATATAACACTCAATTAGACCTCTCAAATTAGGTAAAATTATTTAAAGTGCAAGTTATTAAAATATCAAAATAACCATAAAAATTTTGAACGATTGTTTTACCTTCAAATAAGCATTATCTTAAAAAACTTTGTTGTGCGAGAATGTACATATGCATTTCCAAAGATAATAAAACAAAAAATTTAATGCAAATAAAAAATAAATAAAAATCAGCAGAAATAGAAACGTGGGGGTCGTTCACATGACCCCAATAAATGAAATTGGACTTCCTGCATTGCATCCTTTTATACTCATAATTGCCTTTGAAATGTATTTCCTTTTCAATTTGAACCATTTAGTGCATATTCTTGAATGTCAGCCTTCTCTCATACTTTATTTATTTGTATAAATCATCATTTTACAATGATCTAAATTCAACATTTCATCAGGTTCGTCTTGACTTTTATGCATCTCAAATTAAGTATACTTATTTCTTTATTGTTACATTTTATTTGAGCTTTGCTAATTCGAGAAGGTTGTGCTTGCAATCAGTCTCACGGTGTATTACTATTGTTTTTTCTATAATATAATGATATAAATAGTTGATATCAAAAGATTTTTTTTTATAATTCCTTTTCATGTAAAATATATCTTCTCTTTTATTTTCTCCCGTAAGCTTTTTGCTACTACATCAACTCTTCTTTACCCTTATAAGATTCTTTTCATTCTCCTAATTAATTCTTCTTTAATTTACACGTGATTCTTTACTTTCTAGCAATTTTAGTAAGATGGTGCTTTGCAACAACAATAATTATTGATTGAGTGAGTTTATAATTCATCAGTTTGAGCTTGCATTTTCCCCATTCAAAGTCCGTCTAACTCATTATTTATTCTAATATTTTATAATATTTTAAAATATTTGTGTTAATTAACGTACGTGTCCAAAAACTAGTAGCTCATACTTTTCCCAATTCTCCTAGGAAAAAACAATGAATATAAAGGGAAAAGGAGACGGTGATATTATGTCAATGTTGCAAATTCCACCGTGGTTGGAACTGCCGGAATGTATATGGGCAAACATATTACACATACTGGGTGCGGTGGAGATACTGTTGACTGCACTAGATGGAGGCGCGTGTGCTAGGACCCGTCGATGTGGCGAGTCATTGACATGTGGAATTATTGTGGCCCTTATATCCAGCCTTATGACTTTAGAGGAAATGTGTCGCCATGCCATTGTTCGAAGCCATGGTGAAGTAGTTGACATCAGATTGTCATTCTTCGCCACGAAAGAGTTGCTGGAGAGGTAATTTGTGGCTTCTTTAATGTATATTTCCACTTGCTTTCCATTTCTTAATTTTTTTTCTTTTGATCACCAGATCAAGAAAACTTAAAAGACTTAGTATTTCATAATATTGCTACTCAAAACTGCAAGGCGAAGGCTTCACTGAAGTAGTTCAAAAGTTGACATCATTGGAAGAGCTAAGTCTGATAGACGCTACTGTCACAGCTAAAGCTTTTGAAGCTCTTGGACACTCTTGGTCATGGTTTAAGTCATTAGAATTGAAGAGGATCTCCTGTATGATGAAATCTTGTGATGAAATAAATAAAGAAGCTCTAGCTATTGCTCAAAACCTGCCTGCCCTACGCCGCCTTCAACTCATTAGGAACAATATGACAAATGTTGGCCTTTAAGCTATTATTGATGGTTGTCCTAATCTTGTATCACTTGACCTGCGGGGATGCTTTAATGTTAGACTCGACAAAGTCTTGAGTAACAGAATTTTTCGACAGATTAAGGATGTGAAGCTCCCTCATGACTCTATGGAAGGTTTTGAATTTTGATTTGACCCTTAGGGCGCAAGGGGGGGGGGGGATGCAGTTGACGAGTATAACATATCTGATGATTACTTTGATTTTTGAAAATATGTAAGTGTTTTGTTTCTAGCATTGGCCTCATTAATTCTGAAGTTGTGGGCTTTTTCTTGTCATTGGATTGTGAAGCTCTTCTTGAATTTTATCAAGCATATCTTTATTAGTTTTATTTTTATTATTTTTATAAGATCATAAGATTCAAAAATTAGAGATTTTTCCGAGTCTAACTCAAACTTGTACACAATATAACTGCTTCTATTAATGTACAAAGTGTCCTTTTGACGACATCTAATCTAATATATAGGAGTTGAAAAATATAATGTAACTATAGACAATAAAGTGCGTCGAGAAAATATAATCAAGACCGAAAAATATTGTAATAATCGTAGTATTTTATTTCAAATATTTGAGTGTTATAATCTCTATGAATCCTCTGGTTCTTCTTTTCAACGGTAAATAAAAGAGCCTCAGAGCTTAATCTTGAATTCTATTTTATTTTAATTCAAGTGCTTGAAGCTCGATCTTGATCTTGACGTACTTTTAATCCAAGGGCTTGCATCTTGTTCTTGAATCTTCGTCTTGATCTTTTAAATCCTTAGAACACTTGAATGCTTGTAGCTTTTAGAGAAATCCGCAACGTTTAATCCACGAGCTCCCTCTTGCTTCTTGTTATAACTTCTGGTGTCTTTTCTGAGTTATGAAGACCCCTATTTATAGTTGTGGGAGGAAAGAGTTATGATAAGAACAAAATCTTCCCGACCAATCAAATTGAAGTGTGACATGGCCGCATTTGATTGGCCAGAATATGTCACTTGCACACGTGGTGCGGTTTCATTGGCCTTCTAATGTGACTTGGCATGTCTTGTCATTTTGACACGTGTCATGATCTTATTAGTTCTTCCGCTTGACTTGGCGTGCCATGTCATATGACACGTGATACCAAACTGGACCTCTAGGAAGATGACATCTTGAGCCTAATGAATTGGGCTCATCACTTTAGCCCTATTAAATGAGCTAGCCTAATGGATTAAGACTTATTTATTTAATCTATATATATTGAACTTATATAATTAATTTAATTATATTAGCCCATAATTTTTACTTGGACCAATATATCTTGAATTTTAGAATATAATCCCAATTACTTTACGGATGTAATTCCAATAAAATTTATATGCCTACAAATGCCCCTTACTTCAAGGCTTGTCAGGGTATATAAGTTTTGAAGATTAGACTTGAAGTATGAATATATTTGGACGGAATTTATCTCAGAATTTATGGACTTTTAACCACACAATTCATTGAGCATTGCTTATTAAGTAGCTTTTTGGCTCATGAACAAACTAGCTTAAATCACATGTCTCCTTCTACTCATTAAAATCACGTCAGCCTCTTTGGCATTTAAAATTCTCTCACAAGTAGCATGGAATATCATATTTAATATTTAACTTTCCTATATCACTATGTATCATCCATTTTATTGTAAATCTGCGTTAACTTGTTCCCTGGTAAAGAGACACGTATGCAATACTTTACAAGGCAACACATAGAGAAAAAATTTCAGCTTTCAAAGGCAAAATAATGTCATAGTTTCAACGCATCATCAAGTCCGACTAGGAATCAAACTCCTCCACCAATTTAAGTTTGGACACGGCAGAGTTATGTCACGCCGCCTTTGTGCAACTGATCCCACATCGAATATATCTATAAAAGGCCGTCCATTGATGCCGATGTATATATACCGCACACCCTTCCTTTGAAAACATCAATTGATAGCGTTTGCCCATCGCGTTGAGTAGGCCTTTGACGCGTAAGTAATTTCTTCTTCTTTTCTTGTGCTTTCTTTTTTGTTTTACTATGTTGTTTCTTTTTTTCTTTTTTTAGAAATAATTTCATCAAACTACAAAGTCCTTTATAATTTTGAGATGAAGACCTTTAAAAGTTCGCGATGAACACCTCTAAAATTTGCGGCAGAAACTTATAAAAATTCACGAGGAAGACCTTAAAAGCTCGTGGTCAAGATCTTTAAAAGTTCACAGTGAAGACCTTTAAAAGTAAACGTTGACGACCTTTAAAAGCATGAGATGAAGACCCTTAAAAGCTCGCGTAAAGATCCTTATAAGCTCGTGATCAAGATCTTTAAAAGTTCACAGTGAAGACCTTTAAAATTTCGTGGTGAACACCATTAAAAGCACACGATGAAGACCTTTAAAAGTTCGTGGCGAAGACCCTTGAAAGCACCCGATGAAGACCTTTGAAAGTTCGTGACGAAGACCCTTAAAAGCTCGCATAAAGATCCTAACAAACCCGTGAAGATCTTTAAAAGCTTGCGGTGAAGAATTTAAAAGCACGCGATGAAGACCTTTAAAAATCCGTGGCGAAGATCCCTAAAAGTTCGCGATGAAGACCTTAAAAATTTGCGGCGAAGCCCATAAANCAGCACATAAAAGTCCGCGATGAAGACCTTTAAAAATTCGTGGCGATGATCCTTAAAATCTCGTGGCGATGATCCTTAAAATCTCTTGGTCAAGATCTTTAAAAGTTCACAATGAACACCTTTAAAAGTTCGCAACGAAAACCTTTTCTTTAAAAAGTCCGACACAGACATCCCCCATTTTTTTTACGTCTGATGCGATTTTTTATTTATTTTTTACTTATCCATGCTCTCTTTCAAGATTGTGATTGTTATTCTTCCCTTTTGACTTAGGTACTAAATATTTTTATTTTTTTATTTTATGCAGCTTGAACATGGTTTACTTTAGAGACTCAGCATCCCCTTCTTCCACATCCAAGTACCTTGTAATTTCAGAGCACAGGGATAGTAAAATGGAGACCAGATTACTAGTTAATACACCACTGACCGACTTATATGCAGCTTTGTGGCCATCCTTGCAAAATCCATTTCGTTTGGTAGATTGGACTTTTGAAAACACCAAACGTAAATTCAAGACTTGGACTCTTCGTTCTCATAATTTCAAAGTTAAAAATGTGGCAAGTTCCCTCCCATGCTTAGGACGACAGATCCTCAAAGGAGAAGTATACTGGAGTGATTCCTTAACTTTTGGTGGCGAATTTCGTTATATCCTCAGCTATTGGGAGTGGACCGAAGATATTCTTAGTAGGAACCATCGAGCATTGTGGGTCATCAATATTTACGATGATGTCTATGCCTCATTGTTTACTTATGATCATTCTACAAGTATCATGCAAGCCTTTTGCGAGGCTTGGTGTCCTCTTACAAACATGATGCTTACCTCAGTTGGAGAGTTATCCATATCCCTTTGGGGTTTGTGCACTCTTGGGGGTCTGCCTTTAATGGGGTCTCTGTCACGACCCGAATTACCCTCCGAACGGTATCGTGATGGCACCTAGTCTCTACGACTAGGTAAACCTAAAATTTGCGGAAAAAAAGACAAAACAATAATAGAAACAGTAAAGAAGAAGCAATACTATAAATTCTTGCCGCTCGGCATTTACAGCTTTTACTTTCCCAAAATCGGAACGTCACAAAGTCACAAACTCTGAACCACTGTAGCTCTATACAAAGGAATAAGGAAAATGTATCTATATATCTTTTATATCTATACTGGAGTGGAAGCGGACTCATGAGATTCTGCGGACGTGGCAGAATTACCTCGCGGTCTCCTGAACAGCTACTAGGGTACTTCTAGCCACAGTACTGTGTGGGTACCTGGATCTGCACATGGGAAAAACATGTGCAGGAAAGGGCGTGAGTACTCCACATTCGGTACTCAGTAAGTGCCAAGTCTAAACCCATTCAAGTAGTGACGAGGTAAGGTTGAGGCTCTACTTACTTTTAAAATAAGTCAGTTATAAATTTAAACAGTGAAAATATAGATAAGCAATGATAAACAGGATTAATGGAAACTGGAAGAATTAATAATAGAAAGAGAGCCCTCGGCTCAGCACAACATATATCTCAATAGTAAATATGCAATGTAGTACAAGGGGAAAGCTCTCGGATCTCAGTCCGTAGTCCCAATTTAAATATGCTATTCAGTACAGGGGGAAAGCTCCCGGATCTCGGTCCATAGTCCCAACTTAAATATGCAATGTAGTACAGGGGAAAAGCTCTCGGATCTCGGTCCTTAGTCCCAATTTAAATATGCATTGCAGAAGTATGTCAGACACAACTTAATTAAACAGTTCAGGAAAAACAACAGGCAAGAATAAAGTAAAACTACCTAAGCATGATGCAACTAGTAGCAAATAAGAGGAAATCAAGTAAGGACAGGTAGGCATGCTTATTCTTAAGCTAACTACTCAGTTAAGACAGGAAACAGTAATATAGGAAAGTGCTCACCTCACATACACTGCACACACATAATAAAAATCAGTATGAAAGTGCCTAAGGGGAAGCTCTCAACACAGATTTAGTCAATTCAATTGCATAGTGTAAACAACATTCCAAGGAAACAAAATAACTAATAAGTTCGAAGCTAATACAGGAAATTAGGAAATTCGCCGAAAATGTCCCCTAGGACCACGTCTCGGAAACGGATAAAAATTACAAATTCCGAACACCCATTCACTCACGAACTCACTCGAACAAGAATCATCAAAATCCGACGTCTAAATCTCCCTAAATCCTCAGATTTCTGCTTGGGGAAGTTTCATCCGAATTTCATGGTTTTTCATCCAAATTCATTGATTTTATTGAGGAAATTGATAGAGATTAATGGTATACAAGTGAATTAAGGTTAGGAAACGTTACCTATGAATCTCCTCTTCGAAACCCACTGAAAATCGCCAAAAACAGAGCTCTAAATCCTTTTTGGAGTTATGAATTTTAAACCTTCGGAATTTTGTATAAACAGCCCAGGGATACCACACTTGCAACTCTTGGACCGCACCTGCGGAAAATCCATCCCAGGTGCGGAAAGTCACTTAACTAGGCCGCACCTGCGGTCACTTGACAAAACTAAACTGTGTAAAGAGACATGGAACACAAAAGGGCAAACAAGCTAGTTTTAAACTTGCCTTAATAACAACAATGAATCACTGATGATGGGAGAACGACAATCACTCGATACAAGAAAACTATGAGGATCAAACAGCCCAGAAGATGACCAAACAGTCAATGCATACTACCTAATCGTGAAGGAGAATCCAAAATGCAGGTCGCATAGGCTCGAATTCCCAATGCACATGGAATTTACTTGAAGTTGCGAATACTCTATTCGAATAGGGGTGATAAAACCAATTTTTCGTACTCGATTCTTATGAGAGAAACATGGACAGATACAATCAGCAAATCGAACATCAATGGACTATGTGTCCAAAATCACTCTGAATTTTACCACTCAATACTCCGACAAGTTTCAATAACATAAAATAGACATGGGAGAAGCAGTTATTAGGGGATCGGGGCGCTAACTCTCAAAATGACCGACCGGGTCGTTACATTCTCCCCCTCTTAAGAAAATCGTTCATTCTCAAACGATTATAGGGACATACTGAAGCTGTGAAAAGATGAGGGTAATGACTCCGCATATCCTGCTCGGTCTCCTAACTCGCCTCCTCGACCGGATGACCCCTCCACTGAACCTTGGCTGAGGCAATATTCTTTGACCTGAGCCTTCTGACCTGTCTGTCCAATGTAGCTACAGGCTCCTCAACGTATGATAGATCCTTGTCCAACTGGACTGAGCTGAAATCCAAAATATGAGTCGGATCACCGTGATACTTCCGGAGCGTGGAAATGTTGAATACCGGATGAACTCCTGCTAGGTTGGAGGCAAATCCAACTCATAAGCGACTTCCCCAACCCGCTGCAACACTTCAAAAGGTCCAATGAACCCCGGACTCATTTTACCCTTCTTCCCGAATCTCATGACGCCCTTCATAGGCGATACTCGAAGCAAAACCCGATCACCAGCCATAAATTCCAAGTCACGAACCTTCCGGTCCACATAACTCTTCTGCCTGGACCGAGCTGTGCGAAGTCTCTCCTGAATCACCTTCACCTTGTCCAGGGCATCCTGAACCAAGTCTGTACCCAGCAATTGGGCCTCGCCCGACTCAAACTATCCCATTGGAGACCTACACCGTCTACCATACAAAGACTCATACGGCGCCATCTGAATGCTAGAATGGTAACTGTTATTATAAGAAAACTCTGCAAGAGGCATGTATCGATCCTATGACCCTTCAAAATCTATCACAAAGGCATGGAGCATATCCTCAAGAATCTGAATCGTGCGCTCGCAGTGCCCGTCCGTCTGAGGGTGAAAAGATGTACTCAACTCTACCCTGGTGCCTAACTCCTGCTGAACGGCTCTCCAGAACCGTGAAGTGAACTGTGTACCTCTGTCTGAAATGATAGATACTGGGATACTGTGGAGGCGAACAATCTCTCTGATATAAATCTCAGCCAACATCTCAGATGAATATGTAGTCAGCACTGGAATGAAATGGGCTGATTTGGTCTGCCGATCCACAATCACCCAAATAGCATCATGCTTACTCAAAGTCCGAGGAAGTCCAACCGCAATGTCCATGGTGATCCGCTCCCACTTCCACTCTAGAAGCTCACTATGCTGAAGTAATCCTCCCGGTCTCTGATGCTCACATTTGACTTGCTGACAGTTGAGGCACTTGGCCACAAACTCCACAATATCCTTCTTCATCCTTCGCCACCAATAGTGCTCTCTCAGATCCTGGTACATCTTCGCGGTACCCAGATGGATGGAATACCGCGAACTATGGGCCTCCTCAAGAATCAACTCCCGAACCCTATCTACGTTGGGTACACAAATACGGCCCTGCATCCTCATCACTCCGTCATCACCTATGGTCACATCCCTGGCATCACCCCGCCTGACTATATGCTGAAGAACCAAAAGGTGGGGATCATCATACTGGCGCTCTCTGATACGGTCATAAAGGGAAGATCGAGCAACCACACAGGCTAATAACTGGAAAGGCTCAGAATGATTCAATCTCACAAACTGACTGGCTAAGGACTGAACATCTAAGGCTAAAAAGGCCTCTCAACTGCATGAAGGTATGAAAAACTCCCCAAACTCTCCGCCCGACAACTCAAGCCATCGGCCACCACATTGGCCTTCCCCGAGTGGTATAATATAGTGATGTCATAGTCCTTTAGCAACTCCAACCACCTACGCTGGCGAAAATTGAGATCCTTCTGCCTGAATATGTGCTGCAAACTCCGGTGATCCGTGAATATCCCACAGGGAACACNAAATCTCTGCCAACTCGAGATCATGAACTGGATAGTTTTTCTCATGAACCTTCAACTATCTGGATACGTAGGCAATCACCCTACCGTCCTGCATCAACACCGCTCCCAGGCCAATCCTCGAAGCATCACAATAGACTGTATAGGACCCTGAACCTGTAGGCAATACCAACACATGAGCTGTAGTCAGGGTTTTCTTGAGTTTCTGAAAGCTCTCCTCGCACTCCTCAGTCCATATAAAAGGTTCACCTTTCTGGGTCAGTCTGGTCATGGGCGTTGAAATGGATGAACATCCCTCCATAAAACGGTGATAATACCCAGCCAAACCAAGGAAACTGCGGATCTCAGTAGCTGAAGACGGTCTAGGCCAACTCTGCACCGCCTCTACCTTCTTCGAGTCAACCTTGATCCCATCCGAATATACCACATGGTCTAGGAATGCCACAGAATCAAGCCAAAATTCACACTTAGAAAATTTGGCATANTCAAACAGATCATCAATGCGAGGCAATGAGTACTTGTTCTTCACGGTCACCTTATTCAGCTGCTGGTAGTCAATACACATACGTATCGAACCATCATTTTTCTTCCCAAACAACACCGGAGCGCCCCTAGGTGATACACTGGGCCTGATGAAAATCGGCTGAGTGCCCGACAACAAGTCAATGCCGGAATCAATGTCTCTATCAGGCGGCATACCCGGAAGATCAGCTGGAAATACATCAGGATAGTCCCTGACAACTGGAACTGACTCAACTGTAGGGGTCTCAACACTAACATCTCTCACATAAGCCAAATACGCATCACACCCCTTTTTGACCATCCACTGAGCCTTAAGAAAAGAAATGACTCTACGGGGAGTATACTCTAAGGAACCTCTCCACTCTAACCTCGGTAATCCTGGCATAGCCAACGTCACGGTCTTGGCGTGACAATCAAGAATAGCATAGTAGGGAGACAGCTAGTCCATACCTAAAATAACATCGAAATCTACCATGCTGAGTAATAGTAAGTCAGCTCTGGTCTCAAAACCAATAATCAAGTACGACCAATATACGCGATCCACAACAAGAGAATCTCCCACAGGAGTAGAAACATATAAGGGGGAACTCAATGAATCCCGAGATATCCCCAAATATGAAGCAAAGTAAGAAGATACATATGAGTACGTAGAACCTGGATCAAATAACACGGATGCATCCTATGACATACAGGGACAATACCTGTGATGACCGAATCTGACGCAATGGCCTTTGAGCGGGCTGGGAGAGCATAATATCTGGCCTGGCCTCCCCCTCTAGGGCGACCTCGACCTTCCCGACCTCTACCTCGAGTTGTCTGAGAGTGTGGGGTAGTAGCTGGGGCTGGAAGAATAGCTGGAGGACCCAATGGAAGATGTGAAACCTGATAAGTCTGAGGTGGTGCACCCATCCTAGCTCTGGTGCAATATCTGATCACATGACGAGGGTCACCATATTCAAAATAACCCCTCGGAGGACGTGGAGGCTGCTGCTGACTCTGAACTGGCCTGCTGGACTGGCCAGTGATAGCACCTCGAGCAGGAGGCACATGAGATACTGGTGGTGCATAATAAGGCTCCTGAGGTCTAGGAGGAGCTGGAATACCACTGGCTGCTGGAAGGGCTAAATGAATGGGGTGACTCACAAAACCCCTACCATAGCGTGCAGCTGGTGCATAAACTACCGAAAAATGACCAGTCTNGCTGGAAGAATAGCTGGAGGACCCAATGGAAGACGTGAAACCTGATAAGTCTGAGGTGGTGCACCCATCCTAGCTCTGGTGCAATATCTGATCACATGACGAGGGTCACCATATTCAAAATAACCCCTCGGAGGACGTGGAGGCTGCTGCTGACTCTGAACTGGCCTGCTGGACTGGCCAGTGATAGCACCTCGAGCAGGAGGCACATGAGATACTGGTGGTGCATAATAAGGCTCCTGAGGTCTAGGAGGAGCTGGAATACCACTGGCTGCTGAAAGGGCTAAATGAATGGGGTGACTCACAAAACCCCTACCATAGCGTGCAGCTGGTGCATAAACTCCCGAAAAATGACCAGTCTCCCGAGACCTCTTAGACTCTCTCTCCTCCCTTTCCCGGGCTAACATACTCTCAATCATCTGGGCAATACTCACAGCCTGCTGGTAAGTGATATCTTTCTCCAGCTCTCTTGCCATGCTGGTCTGAATACTGGGGTGGAGTCCCTCAATAAAGCGTCGAACCCTCTCTCTGACAGTGACAACCAAAGCTGGTGCATGACGAGCCAAATCGATGTAACAGACTGCATACTCTGACACAGTCATGGTACCCTGGCGTAGCTACTCAAACTCTGCACGCCAAGCATCCCTGAGGCTCTGAGGGAAAAACTCAAGTAAAAACATCTCGGAGAACTGAGCCCAAGTAAGTGAGGCTGCCTCGTCCGCACTACTCAGCTCAAAAGCATGCCACCACTGATAAGCTGCTCTCCTCAGCTGGAAAGCAGTGAAGGAAACCCCACTCGTCTCCATGATACCCATAGTGCAGAGAATGCGAAGACACTCCTCAAGAAAACCCAGAGCGTTATCTGAAGCTAATCCGCTGAACTCAAGTAAGTGGGACTTCTTGTACCTCTCAAGTCGGAGCTGCTCTGCCTCAGGTACAGTACCCTAGCCTCATGCTGAGCTGGAGCTGCTGGGGGCATAGGAATGTACTCTAGAACCTACCTAATATGAACCCTCTACTCAAGAGTACGGGCTGCGGGAGTCTGTGTCCCTCCCCCGGCCTGGGATATAGCTGGAGCTATCGGAAGTAGTCCTGCCTGAGACAGAGTACTGAAGGCACTCAAGAACTAAGCCAATGTCTCCTGGAGGGCTGGAGTAATAGTAGGGACCTTTTGTGCCCCTCCAACTGTGGCTGCTGGCGGCTCCTCTGCCTATGCTCTAGCCGGTGCTGGGGCTGCACCGCATGCTCGTCCTATGCCCCGGCCCCTGCCTCTGGTGGCTCTGACTGGGGGCTCGGGTGCCTGGTCATCAGTACGTCCGGTACAAGTACGAACCATCTGTAAGCAAGAATAGAATAAAGTTTAAGAATTTGATGGCAGTAACTAGCACGATAAGGAATTCCAAAGAATATGGTTGTTCTTAAGAGTTACGTAGCCTATCGAGGATAGGTACGGACGTCTCCGCACCGATTTGCGAGACTCTAATAAACTGACTTGTGACTTGTGACTCCTATGAACCTAGACGCTCTGATGCCAACTTGTCACGACCTGAATTACCCTCCAAACGGTCTCGTGACGGCACCTAGTTTCTACGACTAGGTAAGCCTAAAATTTGTGGAAAATAAGACAAAAAAATAATAGAAACAGTAAAGAAGAAGCAATACTATAAATTTTTGCCCCTCGACATTTACAACTTTTACTTTCCCAAAACCCGGAATGTCACAAAGTCACAAACTCTGAACTACTGTAGCTCTTTACAAAGCAATAAGGAAAATGTATTTATATATGTCCTATATCTATACTGGAGTGGAAGGGGACTCAAAAGATTCTGCAGACGCGGCAGAATTACCTCGCGGTCTCCTGAACAGCTACTAGGGTACTCCTAGCCACACTGTTGGTGTGCTGGTACCTGGATCTGCACATGAGAAAAACATGCGCAGGAAAGGGTGTGAGTAGTCCACATTCGGTACTCAGTAAGTGCCAAGCCTAAACCCAGTCAAGTAGTGACTTTTTAACCAAAGAATTAGACCCTTTAACTAAAGCTTATTTTTCAAAATGAATACGGGTTACTGATAATCAAGGTAATGGAGAAAAATGAATAATAGACAATATTGCAGAAATATAGAAAATAGAAGTTGATTGTATTCGAGAATCAGATACCTTTACAAGCTGTATTCCCCTCCCTTATATAGGAGATTCTTATAACATACGACTCTTTATATGGTTACTCATTAATGACTAATTATGATATTAATGAGGCGTTACAAAGGATAACGGTAATTGGGGTTCGATTTCTTAACGTTCGAGTAATCAATTATGGGTCCTTGAATCTGCCCGTAGCTTTGTCTAGATTAATTCTGACCGTGCCTCTCTCCCGTTTTATCAAGTTGAGTTTCCCGTGGCTGATAAGTTTTTGGGTTTACTGAACTGTGCCTCTTTGTACCGTACCTCTTCAAAGAATCACATCCAGCTGTCACGTTTTCCTATGTCCACGTGATTGGATGAGTTATCAAAAGTTGGCTTACGTGTGAAACCCCTTTTTACCAATACAGATAGTCCCCCCACTTACCATATATTTAACGATTGATATTTGGTAAGTGGATATTCATTTATGGCGGGAATATTTTGCCGCCGCTTTTCCTNGATTGGCTCTGCATTTACTCGGCACCTTTTAGGGCTTTTTGCGGCTGCGCCAGTCCCAAAGTGACATCTTCAATTATGACATTTCATCATTATTTTCCATTTTCTTCATGTTTGACGGTTGTCTTCAAGTATAACTACATGTTTTCTTTTCTTTGCTTCCACGAAACACTTTTCTAACTTTGTCTTTTTTAAAGAACTTTCTTCTTTGCCTTTGTAAACATGTCTTCTTCAAAACAACCTCAAAGAGTAATAGATATTGAAAGTTTAGAACCATCTTCTGCTCCGACTAGGAGTCAGAGGGGTGGTAGACTTAGAAGTCTAGGATCCACTCCTTCGAGGGGCTCCTCTTCTTCTCAGATAGTTCCTCCTCCTTCCACTAGATCTCCAGTTTCTCTGAGATTTAGGGTTTCTCGGTATTTGTCTAGAGGTAGAGGCGAACGCCTTCATGAACCTGGAGACGATGAAATTGTCCCTGCTGAGTTTGTTTTTGCTAAGGATAGTCAAGTTCTTGTAGATCAATATTCTTCTCTTGATAGTGTCGAAAGATATCCAACCCTTATAACCGAGGGCCAGATTTCCCTTGTTCGGAGGGGGTGCTTTTGGAAGTCTGACTTTCCGGTCTATATTCCGAATAGTAATAAAAGAATAACGTCTTACAAGACGAGATATTCTTTTGTTTATATGTATCCTTTCAATTTAGGGTTTAGACCCCCTATTGGCCCAGTTATAATTGAGTTTTGCCGTTTTTTCAATATCTTCTTAGGACAAGTTGGCCCGCTTGTGTGGCGAGTTGTCGCATGTCTTAGGAGTTTGGCTTCTTTAGCCTCGGTTCCTTTTACCTTCAACCATATTATTCACCTCTACTCTCCTACCTTATTTCGTGAAGGGGTTTTTACTCTGACTGCTAGAAGCAAAAGAGTGCTGGTAACCCCTGGAGATGATAAGGATAGGGGTTGGTACCTCCAGTATGTTGTTGTACCCACTGTTGGTTTAGTGGGTGAAGAAAATCTTCCCTTCCCTGAGAAGTGGAATCGCGCACGTGAGTATGCTTTAGCTCACATTTACTTTTTCTTGTTTTGACTTGAGATGTTTTATTAACACCGTGTCTGTTTTTTCTTCTCTCAGCAATCATGAATACTGTTGAGAATGTCTCCGGTATTCGTGATTGGGTAGAAAAATTATTATCAGTTGCTCCTTCAGAAGAGAGATCTTGGAAGTACCTCGCTGGGAGGTATGGTTGGCAAATAAAGACCCACGCTAAGTGAAGCTTTCGTTCTTTATTTTTTCCTTACTCGCGTCTTTTTTTTTAAAATTTTTTTCCCTTTTTAATAAGGTTCTCGGCTCGTGGGGTGTCTGCTTTATCTATCCCGAAGATTTCCTTGGCTCAGGCCCAGGAAATTGTTGTTGGTTCATCTTCCTCGAAGAGGAAGATTAGTGAGTCTCATTCCGTAGAAGAGGAAGAAGAGGGTGCTTTAGTGCATAGGACATAGAGAAGGCAAATGGTTTTAGATGATGAGCTTACAGCCTCAACCTTGCCTTCTGTGTCTGTGATTGAGCCCCCTGTCCTTGATTATGTTTCACATTCCCTTATTCACGAGGGTGTTGATCTTGCTCCTGACGACGTCCCTTTGGCTGTTGTCTTTCCTGCTTCTTTGAGAGAAGTTGTTTCGTCTGTAACTTTGGCTATTTCAACTTCTGCTGTTGCTTTGCCTGTAACTTCTTCAACTCTTCAACTCTTTAATTTTCTGTGCCTGCTTCTTTGCCCGTGGCTTCTCCAGCTCCTCAACCTTCCGTGCCTGTTGCTGTTCCATCTCTGCCTGCTTCCATGCCTTCTGTTAGGGAAGTATGGTCTTCCAGCTGAGAGATGCGGTAGGTGGTAATAGAAGTTCCAGTTGAGGGGAATCTTTTCATGAAAATGAGTGAGCCCGAAGTATGGCTCAATCCTTTGTAGGTCCCTCTGAGAAAGCAAAGCTAGCCAACCACGATGCTCTTACATGGGCCAATGAGGTCGTGCATACTTTTTCAAGGTATGATGCAAGTTATCCTTTATCACTCTCGTATATGAAATTTACCATATCTCACTTGTTTATTCTTGTAGATTAACCTTATAGGCATGGAGCTTATGAAGAGGATTTCAAACACGGACCAAGAGACAAGAGAGTTGCAGGCCGATGTTGATAATTGGAGAGCACAGTATGATAGCTTAAGGATTGACATGGATGCTTTAGAAGAGGAAAAGAGTACCTTGAAGCAACAGATAAGACTCATGGCAGCAGAATTGGCAGTGGAGAGGGCTTCTTGCAGCCAAGATGATAAAGATAAGAGTGTTTTGGAATCTTCGTTCGCGGAGCAGCTGTCCCGTACCTCAGAGGAGATTAGAGACTTGAAGAACTTGTTGGGG
>ML306790.1:0-48726 GCA_005239505.1 Nicotiana paniculata
AGAAACAGGCTGGAATTAGGGATGATTAAGATCACCTGATTGAAGAGAAAGATTTTTTTTTTTATATAAATGAATTTTTGGCTAGAAAATTTTTAGGTACTTAATCAAATTAATAATTGCTCAGTATCATGTCTTTATTTCCATACTCTTGTGTCATGTGTTAAAATGATTCCCTGGATACTAATAATGTTTATCTATCTTTGTAACTTGAGGCAATCTAAAGATTTCAAACATGATGAACCTGGTTCATCTATGATGATTTATCTAACTGATGAGGTACATACTCTTCTCCATATAGTAATTCAATTACAGTCACACATGAGCATGATTCTATCTATATTTGGTTCATTACTAATTCTCTGTACTAATCCATAAATGAACCCGTTCCAAGGAGTCACATCAACTCTCAATTAGCCTAGAAATAGGAGACTCTCAACCGTTAAATCAATAACACTCCTACAACTATTAGACTTCCACTTGAATTAATTTTTTATCCGTTGTAAAATTAATGGCCATATGTTATAAAAGATAATAATTACTCCTCTCTTCATAAAGTTTCCTTCAACCAAGGTTAACTCATAGTACACTACCCAAAACCTGCAAAACTTATCCTTTCCTCTCAACAGAAAAAAATGTCTTCACCTCCACCAGCTTCATCATCTAATTCCTCACCTAATCGTGATTATGATGGAGAAAATTCTGAATTTGTATCCAATTCTCCATCTGTTTAGTGCTCTGAATCACTAGAAATTCCATCATCCCCTGAAAATACACCCGTTCTTGAACCCACTCCAAACCCTAATCTTGCCCCCAAGAATCGCCGTGTTAAAGTTCTTGCCCGGAAAATCTGTTGCTTCTGGGGCTAGGGAAAAATTCTTGGAGGATCTTATTAAATCAGACAAAAGTACTAAGTCAGATTCATCCAGTGAATCATTTAAATCAGCTAATGAGGAAGAAGCCCCTGGTTCAACCAGTTCTGAAAAAGGTAATCTTGAAGTCGACTCTGAATTTACTTCTGCTGATAAAAGATTCGTGTTGGTAGGGTTTGTTATTAATGTCGAAATCTCTGGAAGAAAGAAGGATGGGAGAAAATAAAGAATTCTTGAGAGAGAGGGAGAAGAATATGTGAGGGGATCTAGGGAGGATGGTACCACGTTGGCTATTTATGGTCCCATTCCTGAAACTATGGGAAAAGAAGTCACCGATTTAGGAGAAGCATAGTAGAGGAAGCTGCAGCAGGTCTTGCAAGTCTGAAAAAAGCTATAAATGAACCTGGTTCATCTGGAGAAGAAAAATTGGCAGAAAGGTTGAGAAAACTGGGGGAGTCTTATAACCCCAAGAGAAGAACGAGTCAGAAACCCAAGAAGGCAACTCACCCAGTTCCTTTAAAGAAAAGGAAAATTTCTGAAGTTGCTGGTGTTTCTGCTCCAAAAGTTAGAGCTACTCGTAGCACTGTAAGAGAAGAAGAAGAAAAATTAGAAAAGGCTCTGAAGGAGATCAAGAAGAAGAGAGCAGAAAAAGGAAAAACAAAAGTTGAAGAGCCTGTTGAGGCTATTGAAATTGAAGAAACTGGGTTGGACCTGGTCCAACAGGAGGAGAAACCTGCTCCAGGTGTGGCTGAGACACCAAAACCCACAAAGGCTAAGGCTTCTTCAAAGAAGTCAACTAGGATGTCTATTGCACCAACAAAATCTGTTAANTTGGAGTGGAGAATAGGAGAAGGAAATTGGAGTGGTGACTGACAGGGTTACTGTGTTTGGAAAAAGAACAATTCTAAAGGGCCAGCTGGTGAAGGATTTAGAGGAGCCTGGTATGCAGTATCTTATGGAAACTCTAGAGGTACAAGGCTGGAAGGACATGGTCCTTCGCATGGAAGGAAGGCTGGCAAGAGCAGAGTTGGTAGAGTTTATGGGGAATGCAAGTTTCAAGAAAGGCATGGTCACGTCTATGGTCAAAGGAATTGAGGTTTCCTTTGATGTCAAAGAACTGGGTGTTATTCTTAACATACCAGCTGAGGGCTATGAGGACTATACAAGGCAGAGATGGCCTTGTCTAGATGGGATGGCCTCAGCAATCGACATCACCAGGTTCTTTAGTGATAGTGAGAAGGAGATTAAACCCAGGCCGATTTACAAGAGTGAGATGAAGCCTGAGCACAAGCGACTCTTTGAGCTCGTCATTAATTTCCTACTGCCTAGACAAGAAAGAAGGCATATGGAAAATTATATGGATCTTACATTGATGGAATGCTTGTACAGGGGAAAGCAAATTAATTGGCCAACTTTTATCATCCAACTCCTTGACAGAGTGGTGAACGAAACCAAGGCACACGCAATTCCTTATGGCTTCATACTGACAGCAGTGCTTGCACATTTTGGGGTTAGTAAAGAAAGCTAAGATGGCTATGACCAAAGATTATTTTGGGAAGGAAACTTTGCTTACATGTGACTACAATGTCAATGTTCCTGTGGATGAACCTGGTTCATCTAGGAAGCAACCAGTCAACAACAAAGTTAGAATTTGAGTGCAAGAAAATGAGATTAAGGATATGGAGATCCTTCGCTTAAAGTCTCGTGTGATTGAGGTTGAAGAAGAGTGGGATGCTCTTGGAGCTGAATTAGCAAAGGAGAAAGAAAAGAATGAAGGTGTTCTTCAGCAGATGCTGTCTCTCCTACAATACTAGTCCACAACCTTCACTGCACCTTCCCATCCTTAGGCTTCTTAGAGCTTCCTTAAACCATCTTAAGACCAGTTATCAGTTTCAATTCTTTTTATTATTTTTTGCTCATAGTTGGTTGTTTTTGTTTTTCTGTGTGTGGTTGATTATCGTTACTTATCAATGAAGTTTGATTTTAGTTATTGACTTGTCTCAATTTCTGAGTTAGCTAAAATTTATTGGTTTCTTGTGTTGATTGATCATGCTTTGCACCTGCAGTTGCCTCAATGTCCATGAGTAATAATTAATAAAACTGGTAAGTATATCATTTTGCAAACTTTTCGATGATGCCAAAAGGGGAAAAGATAGTGTGCTGAACTTTTCAAAAATATAAAGATGTGATAATTTATAACCTAATGAACCTAGATTCTCTATGATTATTGCTCAAAACCATACAAAGTTCTTTGAAGTGTGTACAGGATTACGCATAGAGTTTCTCATAATCAAAAAAGGGGAATTTGTTGACCCATGTCACTACATAGTTTTGAATATTGACAAAAGGCTGACCAATTGAACCAGGTCTATCAGAGCACACATCGTGAACTGACGAGCTGGCACATGAACCCTATATGCTTAGGAGATGTTTTGAATATGAAATATCAATTTACCAAGAGACTGTCTCCTAATGCGAAAAGGTTTTGAACTGATCTGATTAATTGAAGTCGAATTCAGCAAGGAAAGTAACAAAAGAAAGGAAGTTGAGTTTTGTTCGAATTAGTTCACCCAGGTAGAGTTGAACTGGAATTGGAAGACAAGCTCAATTACTGACTCTATAAATACTTGATGTATTTCTGCTGGAATTTAACACGCACAAAGCTGAAGTAAATCAAAGTCTGAAAGCAAAATTCCCAGAGTTAATTTTTGCTAGCAGAATCATAATGCGGTGCAAAGGCTACAGTTCAACTAGAAGAACCAGTTTCATCTGATTGATTATTGAGTCTAGTTATTGTAGTAGGAGTTTTAATATTGTATCTTTCAGCTTTCATAGAAGCAATTGTAATAGGTATGTATTGATCAAGTTAGAGTTAACTTGAGGTGTGTAGAAATTAGATAGGGACTAGTTACTACAAAGGGATTAGAGTTAATCCTTAGGATTACAAAAGAGTTTATTTTGTAAGTCCGTTTGGCTCAGAGTTTTTAGTGAAGAGTTGAGGAAATCCTACTGAGAAGTAGGTCGTGGTTTTTTCACCTTTTGATCCAGGTGTTTTCCACGTAAAAATCTCTGTATTTTTACTGTACTGCTTTTTGTTATTCCGCAACAATAGTAGTTGGAACACCAAGAAGAACCAGGTTCTTCTACTGAGACAGCACTCGAAAATTGGGTACCACACAAAGTAACCTATCTTCTTGTGTGGTATTGAAGTCTAAAACATCAGGTGATATACGTGGTGTTGAAGGTGGAGTGTTGGTTTGACATAAGTATGGACTTGAATGTTAAAGTATATGTATATAAGTGCTTAGGGAGGTGTAGTCACACTTATATCCAAATATATCCTACCCGACCCGCAGCCTACATTACAACCGAATAAAGTTCTACTTGATCCTAGGCTGAACGGGCTCAATTAGTAGAGTGGTACACTAGGGCAAGCCTATGGAGAATCTTTTGTGGCACAAGAATATCGTTTCTGAGGGTGAGTAAATTTTTTCTATTTTGAAGTTCCGCATTGTGCGTGAATTTTATTGATTGTGGAATGAGTCTCTTTTGTCGTGAGCAGACACTTGATTCATGAAGGAAAGGTAAGTCTTGACCTCTGAGTTAGAGTAAGTGAGAAAGTTATGAGTATTGCATGGCCCGTGGGAGTCAACTCTTGAGGTGAAGATGTTACACTACTGTGCTCAATCTATGTGAAATATTCTTGGTGTGACGAGTTAGGAAAGTCGCTTAGTGAAGTTAGGCCTCTGTAGATGTGGTTTGATTGCTCGGGAATGAGAAATGGTTTAAGTATGGGGTGTTGATAGTAGTTTATAATTATGTAGTTTAGCTACTATTTGCGCTCTAACTTAGCCGCACTTTATTGATATTTGAATGTTAAATGATAACAAATTGCTCTAATTAAGAACTTTATGCTTTGCAGGAGCAATTCTGGGCTATGAGGAAGCTAAAAAGTGTTTTGGAGTCAATATGGAGCATTGAAGGCCAACCGGAGGTTAGCGCGATCAAAAAGAAGAAAGAAAAACAATCTGCAGAAATTCCTCCAGGTGCACGACCGCACATTGACTGCGCACATCAGGTAGAACACTGGGCAAAATGCGCGGTCAATTCGCGGTCGAGCACGGGCTTCCGAGAAAAAATAGCCCAAGGTCAATTTTGTAAATCAAAGGCGACCAACCTTGACCTATATGAATCCTAATTCGCCCAAAAAGAGGGGAGTCCACTGTTTAGAAGAACTTTGGAGGCAAGCACACAAAAGGAGCAAGGCGGAGAATTCATCTACGAGTTTTTCATCTTCTTCTTCTTAATTCCACTGTTGGTTATGAATTTTTATATTTTAATCATGGCTAGTAGTATGAGTAGATAAACCCGTCATCTAAGGTTGATGGAACCAATTGTTGGATGAAATCTTGATTACGTTTTGATATAATTGAGTCGTTTTTATTCTATAATTATTCAACTATGTGTTTCTTGTGATTAATTGAAAGGGCCCTTTATTAATCGTGTCTATTTATCTTGTGTTGCTTGAGAAAGAACACTTGATTATATTGTTGTTGAACAACGTCATTTTCGGGTAAGTTAAGAGATTAATTACTTGAATTTAAAAGCATGGTTAGAGATAAGAAAGCTTTGGTATGATATATATGAGTTGTACAAATTGTCAACTACAGTAGTTCGAGAGAATGCTTCTAGTAAATTATTGTAATTGATCAAGAGATAATTATGTTAAACAAGAACTCATCATCGTTATAGAGTGTTACAGCGAGATTATAGCTAACGTGTCAGGAATTAATCCGATAATTGGGGAAATCAATAACCCTAGATCCTTTTACCATTGAACTCAACTTCATTCTTGCTTATTGATAGTTTTTATTGTCATTTTTCCATAGTTAAGTAATTTATGTTAATTATCAAATAAAATGTTGCATCTGAAAATTGTCTTAGTGTTACTAAAATTTGTAGTAAATAGGTTAGTTCCCTTTGGGATTCAACTCCGGGCTCTTGAACCAGATTATATTTGCAGCGACCGCATAGTCCTTTTTATAAAGCGTAGTTGGGCGTGATCAGAAGGCAATACCCTGGCCGCGAATGTGAAGGCCTCACAACTGAACCCTACACAAACGTGGGTCCAACGTCGCGAACGCGTAGGCATATGGTCCTGAGGACCCAACAACCAATCCTTCTACGTGAACGCGGGACACTCTTCGCAAACGCATAGGCATATGACCTCCGAGCTTCTCGAACACGGGACCAACATCGCAAACACGAAGCATAAATTTCCACCTGGCCCAGATCCTCTTCGTGAACGTAGAACACCCCTTGCAAACGCGAAGAAGGAAACCTGCAACTGAAGAACACCAGGAATCTGCTATCTCCCAAAGTCCAAAGATGACCCGTTGAGCATCCGAAACACACCTGGGGCCCCCCGGACCTCAACCAAACATACCAACCAATCATAAAACACCATACAAACTTAGTCGAGCCCTCAAATCACATCAAACAATGCTAAAATCATGAATCATCCTTCGATTCAAACTTAAAGAACTTGATTCTTCAAAATTCGACAACTGATGTCGAAACCAACCAAACCATGTCCGATTGACCTAAAAAATTTCACACAAGTCATATTCAACCCTACGGACCTAGTACAACTTCCGAAATCAGAATCCGATCCCGATACAAAAAATTCCACTACCGGTCCATTTCAAGCCTAAATGAGTTATAGACCTCCAAAACGCCATCCGGACACGTCCCTAAGTCCAAAGTCACCCAACGGAGCTAACGGAACTGGAGAAACTCCATTCTCGAGTCGTCTTCACATAGTTCTGACTGCGGTCCAATTCCTAAGACTTAAGCCTCCATTTAGGGACTAAGTGTCTCAAAACAGTCCAAAAACCAAAATGAAACCTCTCGGCAAGTCACAATAGCAGAAAAAGATATGGGGAAAGCATTCAATAGGGAATCGAGTCTATAACTCTCAAGACGACCGGCCAGGTCGTCACATCCTCCCCCTCTTAAAATAATCGTTCGTCCTCGAACGAGTTTAGAAACATACCTGAAGCAGTGAAAAGATGAGGATAACGGTTATGTATATCTTACTCGGTCTCCCAAGTAACCTCATCGACCGGCTGACCCCTCCACTGAACCTTTACTAAAGCAATCTTCTTTAACATGAGATTTCTGACCTGCCTGTCCAAAATAGCCACTGGCTCCTCAACATAAGATAGCTCTTTGTCCAACTAGACTGAGCTGAAATCCAATACATGAGCTGGATCACCGTGATACTTATGGATCATAGAAATATGGAATATCGGATGAACCCCTGCTAGGTTGGGAGGTAAGGCAATCTCATAAGCAACCTCCCCAACATGCCGCAACACCTCAAAAGGACCAATGTACCTTGGGCTCAACTTGACCTTCTTTTTGAATCTCATAACGACCTTCATAGGCGATACCCAGAGCAAGACCCGCTCTTCAACCATGAATGCTACATCGCAAACCTTCCGGTCTGTATAACTCTTCTGTCGAGACTGGGTTGTGCAAAGTCGATCCTGAATCACCTTCACCTTATCCAGGGCATCCTGGACCAAGTTTGTACCTAATAATCTGCCTCGCCCGGCTCGAACCCACCCACTGGGGATCGACACCGCCTGCCATATAGAGCCTCATACAGTGCCATTTGAATGCTGGACTGATAACTGTTATTGTAGGAAAACTCCACAAGTGTAAAGAACTGGTCCCATGACCTACCAAACTTCATCACACACGCACAGAGCATATCCTCTAGTATCTAAATAGTGCGTTCGGACTGCACGTTCGTATGAGGGTGAAATATTGTTGATGTTTTATGTGTCAATACCACACAAGAGGGGGGGGGGTGATTTGTGTGGTGTCCAATTTTCGAGTGCTGTCATTATAGAAGAACTTGGTTCTTCTTGGTGTTCCAACTCCTACAGTTTGCGAAAAAGTAATTGTAAAATCTAAAGAACATCAATTTTTACGTGGAAAAACACCTTGCTCAAGGTGAAAAAACCACGACCTACTTCCCAGTAGGATTTTCCCAAACTCTTCACTATGTCAACGAGCCAAACAACATTTACAAAATAAACTATTTTGTAAACCTAAGGACTAACTCTAATCCCTTTGTGGCAAACTAGCCTCTAGCTATTTGCGACAAACTTCAAGTTAAATCTAACTTGAACAATGTGTACCTATTACAATTGCTTCTTGATAAAGCTGAAAGATACAATATGTAATCACCTACTACAAACAACTAGACTCAAAAGACAACAGATGGAACTGGTTCTTCTAGCTAGTTCAAGTAGCTTTTGTGTCGCACAAGGATTCTGCTTGCCAAATTGCTTTGGTAATTTTGCTTTCAGCTCTTGTTTCACTTCTGTGTTTGTGCTTTTTTTTTTCAGCAGGAATGCTTCAACATTTTATAGAATCAGTAGTTGAGACATTGTCGTTCAGTTCTAATACAACTCTTCCTTGGTGGAAGAGTTTGAGTTTATCTCAACTTCCTTGATCTCGATTATGTCCTACCTGAAATCAACCTCCATCATCTTATTAATTTGCAACCTTTTCGCTTAGGAGATAAGCTCTTAGTTCTAGATAACCTCTTAGTTCACAGATTTGTTCATCTCCTGTGCATGGATGTTTCTCGTTCCAATGGGTCTGTTTGACTATGTTTGCCCTGATGAACCTGGTTCAACTGAGTTGGAATTTGTCAATCTTCAAAACCATGCAATGAATTGACTCAACAAATTCTCTCTTTTTGATGATGACAAACTCTGTGCTTAACCCTGTACATACTTTAATCCAACATAGACACTTTTTATAGATATAAGCATTCATAGAGAGACCAGGTTCATTAGGTTATAAATATCACTAAAAGCATTGAAATTTTGAAAAAGCACATATCTTCCCCTTTTTGGCATTATCGAAAAGTTGCAAAATGATAAACTTACCAGAAGTATTAACAATTAATCATGGCCATTGAGGAAACTGCAAATGCAAATCAGGAATTAATCATAAAAAAAAACCAATCAAATGTAAGCTATTTAAGAAACTGAGATAAAATCAATAACCAAACAACAAAATTCATTGATTAGACAGTAGATCAGACACCATACACAAAAAAAATTAAGAACAGTTGCAACCATGAGCAAAACAGAAAACAAAAAATAGAACAATCCCAAACTGGGTCATAAAAGGGGTTTTTGGAGGCACTGGACTCCTAAGGCTGGGAAGGGGAACAAGAGGTTGTGGTCTTGGTTGAAGAAGAGAGAGAATTTTATGAAGAACACCCTCATTCTTCTCCTTTTCTTAGGCTAATTCAGCTTTGAGAGCATCCCGCTCAGCTTCAACCTCAATAAGGTGAGATTTCAAAAGAAGGATCTCCGCATCCTTGATCTTATCGTCCTGCACAAGCTTCTTGACCTTGCTATTTACAGGCAGTTTCCTCGATGAACCAGGTTCATCCTCAGGAATATTAATAGTGTAGTCACATGTCAGCAACATATTCTTCCCAAAGTAGTCCTTAGCAGTAGCCATTTCAGCATTCTTCACTGGAACCTTGAAGTGAGCAAGCACAGCAGTCAGGATAAACCCATAAGGTATAGCATGTGCCTTGGTTCCATTCACAACCCTGTCCAAGAGCTGGATGATGAAGGCAGAATAATTAATTTGTTTACCCTTGTACAAACACTCCATGAGCGTGAGATCCATGTAGCTGGAAATGTGTCTTCGCTCTTGCCTAGGCAGCAAAAATTTTATCACAAGCTCGAAGAACAGTTTGTGTTGAGGCCTCATCTCACTCTTAAACACTGCTCTGGGCTTCAATTCTTGCTCATTCTCAATGAAAGACCTTTTGATTTGAAGAGTTGAGGGCAAATCATCCAGATTAGGCCACCTTTGTCTTGTGTAATCATCATAACCCTCAGAAGAGATATGCAGTATCTTCCCCAACTCCTTTGCATCAAACGAAATCTCAACCTCTTGAACCTTGGAGGATACTCTGCCATCTTTGACAGCTGCGTTGGCCATAAATTTAACTAACTCATTCCTAGCCAGTCTTCCCTCAAGGTCGAGAACCATTTCTTTCCACCCTTTCACATCCAAGGTATCCAACAAGAAAATCATCCCTGACTCCTCAAGGTCTCTAAACAACTTCCCCTTCAAGATAGTACGCTTACCAAACATTGTGAGTGTGTCAATCTCCTCACCGGACACTTACTTTTCTTCTCCACTCCATTCCTCATCATCAATAATCTTTACTTTCTTTGATGCATACCTGGTCCTCTTTGCAACTGTTGAGGGTGTGGCAGACACAGATGTTGACTTCTTGGGAGAAGCCTTAGCTTACTTGGGTTTTGGTGTGTCAACCTCAATTGGTGCTGGTTGCTCCTTCTGATGGACCAGGTCCATCTCATCGTCATCAACATTGACTGCCTCAACAGGCTCTCCAACTTTTGCCTTTCCCCTAGCAGACTTCTTCTTCTTGCTCTTTCTCAGAGCTTTTTCCAATTCTTCTTCTCCTTGCCTGACTGTGCTTCTAGTAACACGATTCTTTGGGGCAGTAGCATCAGCAGATGATGAAGCTTTCCTCTTCTCGGTTGAGACTGGTGTATTAGCTTTCTTGGATTTTGGAGTTCTCTTCTTTTTTGGTTTGTAGGACTTACCCAACTTTTTCATCAGCTCAGCCAATGTTTCCTCAATAAATGAACCAGGTTCATCTACTGCTTATTGTAGACTTTCCAGACCTTCTGCTGCTTCCCCATAATTTCTTCCCCCTGAAACTTTGATTCCTTCCTCACCAATCACAGGAGGGGGGCCATCAATAGCCAGAGTAGAACCTTCCTTCCCATATCCCCTTTCTGAACTGCCTACTTCCTCTCTCTCAATGTTTATGTTTTTCCCAATTTTTCTTCACCTATCTAGTACCTCTACATCCACTATCAGCCCAATCAAGATAAACCTGCTTTCAACCATTTCAGTTGCAGACCTAACTTCAAGATTTCACTTGTCGGTGGCAGATGAACCCGATGTTTCATCCTCATTTGCAGATTTGAAAGACTCGCTTGAAGATTTAGAGTCTTGGACCTTGCTGGCTGGAAGTATCTCATTCAATTTTCTGGCATGAGAACTAGAGGCAACTATTTTCCTGGCCAACATCTTTACTCTACGTTTTTTGGGGGCTGGAGTGGGGCTAGGTGTAACAGCCGGGACTGATTTGGGTAAAAGAGTGGGTTCAAGGATAGATTTAGGAACTGTAGTATTTTGGGGGGTTGAAGACCTTGTTGGAGAATGTGAGTTGTGTATCGATGGAGAATTTGAATCAGTATCGTTAAGACCGACCTCGTAATCAGGGGTGGTTGATGAGGATGAAGTAGGGGTGGTGTATAAGTCATTGTTATGAAGATTTGGGGAGAGCAGAATTTTGATCGCTTTGGTATGAGAGGAATTATGAACTTGGTTCGCCGGTTATGCTTTTGAAGAGGGGAGGTAATTATGGCCCTTTAAAGATGTGGTTATTAATTATGCAACATGCATAATTCTTGATCAAGTGGGAGTCTAATCGCTGCAGGATTGACAGTGATTAGACGATTATAACTCCCTAAATCTAGGCTAATTAAGGTTCGATGGGACTCTTTGAAACTGGTTCATTTTGGGATACGTACTAAGAGTTTGAACTGAACCAAATAGATAGAGTCCTGCTCGTGTGTGACTATAATTATTTCAATAAGTGTATGGTGATGAGCACGTACCTTGTCAGTCAGATGAACCAGGTTCATTAGTCTTTAATTTGCCTCAATTTACAAAGATAGAAAAATATCATTAGTAGCCAGGGAATCATATTAATACATGGCAAAAGAGTATGGCAGTAAAGTCATGATACTGAGCAATGATTAGTCTGGTTAGTTACCTATTTTAGTGTTTCTAGCCAAAAAAAATCATTTTATTTTTTAATTAGGTGATCTTAATCATCCCTATTCTAGCCTGTTTCTCTCAAAATGCTCCTTACTTAGTGCCTTAGTGAAGATATCAGCAATTTGTTTGTCAGTAGCACATAATTCAATTGAGATCATTCCTTTTTCATAGTTATCTCTTAGGAAATGGTTCTGACATCTATGTGCTTGGTTCTTTTATGATGAACCGGGTTGTTCGTCATGCTAATTGCACTAGTATTGTCATGGAAAATAGGAATGCATCGAACCTTTGTACCAAAATCCATGAGTTGTTTCTTGAACCATAGCAACTGAGCACAAAATGAGGTTGCAACCACATATTCAGCCTCAGCAGTAGACAAGGCTACTGAGTTTTGTTTCTTGGTGGCCCAAGACACAAGGCAAGAGCCCAAAAAGTGAGCCATGCCTGAGGTACTTTTCATGTCAACCAGGAAACCTGCATAATCTGCATCAGCATATCCTACAAGGTCGAAATTACTACCTTTAGGATACCAAAGACATAAATCAGTAGTGCCCTTCAGATATCTCAGAATTCTCTTCACTGCAGTTAGATGAGACTCCTTTGGATTTGCCTGAAACCTAGCACACAGTCCTACACTGAACACAATATCAGGTCTGCTGGCAGTGAGATATAATAAAGACTCAATCATCCCTCTGTATAACTTTTGATCAACAGATGAACCAGGTTCATCCACATCTAATTTTGTAGTTGTGGCTATGGGGGTGTCAATTTCTTTTGAGTCTTCCATTTTAAATCTTTTGAGTAATTCTTTCACATATTTTTGTTGATGGATCATTGTTCCATTTGAGTTTTGCTTGATTTTCAAGCCTAAAAAGAAGTTTAGCTCACCCATCATACTCATCTCAAACTCACTCCCCATAAGTTTAGCAAATTCCTTACTCAATTTGTCAGAGGTTGCCCCAAATATGATACCATTCACATATATTTGCACAACCAGGAGATCCTCGCCTTTTTCCTTTAAGAACAAGGTACTGTCAATTTTACCTCGTTTGTATCCATGTTCTAGCAGGAATTTGGATAGCCGCTCATACCATGCTCTTGGTGCTTGTTTGAGTCCATACAAAGCCTTGTCAAGTTTGTATACATGGTCAGGTGTCTCCTTGCTTTCAAAACCTGGACGTTGTTTGACAAATACTTCTTCCTTTAGATAGACATTAAGGAAAGCACTATTTACATCCATCTGATGGAGAGTGAATTCCATGTATGCAACAAATGCTATAAGAAGTCTGATTGCCTCTAGTCTTGCCACAGGTGCAAAGGTCTCATCATAGTCAATCCCTCTTCTTGACTATATCCTTGGACAACCAGTCTGGCCTTGTTTCTTGTAACTTTTCCATCCTCATCGAGTTTGTTCCTGAAGACCCACTTTGTGCCAATCACTGATTTGCCTAGTGGTCTAGGTACTAAGTGCATACTTGACTTCTTTCAAATTGATTCAGCTCTTCTTGCATGGCATTTACCCAGTCAGCATCCCGTAAAGCTTCATCAATGTTCTTTGGTTCGATTAAGGATAGAAAGGCATCAAACGCACACAAATTTTTCAAGGATGATCTTGCTTTGATTCCGGATGTAAAATCTGGTATGATGTTCTCAAGAGGATGAGAGTTTTGATATCTGTGTAGTTTCAGCACCAATTGTTGTGGATCAGGATCAGGGCCAAGGTCCAGAGTGATTTGTTGTTGAGTTCCCCCTGTCATGTTGCTTGGGGTAGTTGGACCTGGTCCATCTTCCATGATTTCTTCAATTTGTTCACTGCTTCTGACCAGTCCAAGCTCCTCATCTTCTGGTTCATGTCTCTCAGAAATAGTATTAATTTCATCAAAAACAACATGCACACTCTCTTCTACACACATAGTTATTTTGTTATATACTTTATAAGCTTTGCTATGTGATGAATATCCCAAGAATACTCCCTCATCACTTCTGGGATCAAATTTACCTAAGGAATCCTTGCCATTGTTGTGCAAAAAGCACTTGCATCCAAAATCCCTAAGTTGGGATATGTTGGGCTTTCTCCCTTTATGTAATTCATAAGGAGTTTTCTCTACCAGTGGCCTGGTCATGCATCTATTTATTATGTAGCATGCAGTGTTTATTGCTTCTGCCCAGAAGCTATGGGGTAGTTTGCTAGAAATAAGCATGGTTCTAGCCATATCTTCAAGAGTTCTATTCTTTCTTTCAACAACCCCATTTTGCTGTGGGGTTCTAGGGGCAGAAAAGTTGTGATTTATACCATGTTCATCACAGAATTCAGCAAACTTTTCATTCTCAAATTCAGTACCATGATCAGATCTTATTGATGCTAGTTGATTTCCTAACTGTTTTTGAGTTTTTCTAACAAATGAAGTGAACATATCAAATGCTTCATCTTTAGATGTCAGAAATAAGGTCCAAGTGAACCTTGAGTATTCATCAACTATCACCATTACATATTTCTTACCACCTCTGCTCAGAGTTCTCATAGGACCACATAAGTCCATATGAACCAGTTCCAACGTCCTGGAGGTACTGGCCATTTTCTTGATTTTGAAAGAGGATCTTACCTGTTTCCCCCTTGCACATGCCTCACACACTTTGTCTTCTTTGAACTTAATGTTAGGAAGCCCTGCCATTAAGTCCTTAGAGACTAATTTGTTGAGCTGATTTAGACTTGCGTGACCAAGCCTTTTGTGCCAAAGGAGGGGANAATCCTTACCTACCTTACCAACCCCGATAATTTTACCTTTCTTTTCATTTCCAAAGGAGACATTTCCTCTTTTGATATTTTCAAGTGAAAGGAACTATTCCTTGTTCCATGTCATATGTTTTCAGCAGCCACTATCCAAGTACCACATTTGGATGCTTCCTCTCACTTGAACCTACAAAAGGAAATCAGGGGTTAGTCTTAAGAACTCAAACTAGTTTGGGTCCTTTTCTATGAGAGAAAGGATGACTTAAGCTTTTTCTGGCCCAATTTGGTAACCAATTTCATCTTTTAACAAAGCTCTCATTTCTTCGACTGGCCTGCTCTTTTGCAGTACACTCTATTTTGTAGTGACTAGTTTTACCACAGTGGGTGCAAATTTTGTTCTCAGTGAGAGTGAGATACTTGCTTTTGGGATCCCACTTGGGCAATTGACTCCCAAATCCAATTCCACTCCGTTGCTACTATGATTTTCTTGAATCCATGTCAAGGCATCAGAGGATTTATTCCATTTATAAGTTCGATCTAATTCAATGTTGACTTTACCAAGTTCTTCTTTAAGAGTCCTTATCTGTTCATCCTTAGTATACATCTTATCTTTTAGTTTTCCCACATTTTCTTCTAACATGATATAAGAATGATCAACAACCTTTTTACTAGTTCCTAGCTTTAATTTTAATTTTTCAGATTTTAGCTCTAGAATNTAGATTCGTCAATTGCCATGAGCGCATGTTACTCATTCTCACCATCTTCTGATTCTTCATCTGAGCTTTCCCCTCAAGCAGCAACCATAGCCTTTGTTGTGGTTTTATTGGGTTGGACCAGTTCCTTCTTCATGTTCCTTCTTTCAAACCTCTCATTTTTCCATTCCAATTCCCACTGAGGACAGTTCTTGATATGGTTCAGTCTTTCCACACGTGTAGTATCCCTCGTTGGTTGGCCTTTCTGGAGCTTTTGCTTTGTTTTAGTTTCCACCTCTAGAGATGACCTTCTTCCTTATGAGAAAGTTTCTGAATTCTTTGGTAATCATGGCCATATCATCTTCCTCCAGATCTGCTCCCTCAATAATTCTCAGTGCTAGACTCCTTTCCTTATTTGGAGCATCTATTTTCATTGTCTGCCATCTAAGTTCATAGGCAGTGAGGTTTCCAATTAGCTCGTTTAATCTAAGGGTTGCCATATTTTTGGATTCCTGGATAGCAGTGATTTTACTTTCCCAGGAAACTGGTAAGACCCTTGTCAGGATCTTCTCTACCCTGTCCTCTTCAAGAATGACTCTACCAAGAGACTTAAGTTCATTGGTCAGAGTTGTGAACCTTGTGTACATTTCTTGAATTNGTAGGTGAATTGGAGATGGAAGCCGAGCTAAATGGATGCATAAACGTCAAAAATACGCTCAAGAGTCAAAAAGGAGTGAACCGGGCTATAGCCGGGCGTTTGAGCTGTAAAGCCTGGTCATAACAGGCTATAGTTGGGCGTTTGGGCTATAAAGCCTGGTAGGACCAGGCGTTTGGGGGGCGTTAGAGCCCTAACTCCAGGCCTGGCCAGGCTTTATCCCGGCGTTTGGGCCATAAAGCCTGGTCCCTGGTCCGGTCAAATTTTGAAGGTTTTAAGTGTTTCCCAGTTTGAATAGAAGTCTCCTACAAATTTAGGGTTTGTCCCAAACATATAAATAGACCCAAAAACAAAACTTTGGGGGGATTTTTGACGTGGAGGAACACACACCACGATTGAAGGAGGCTCTACCTAGTTTTTCTTCTCTTCTCTTTCTTTAATTTCATAGTTTACTATTCTAGATTAATTTTAGTTAAATATTCATACGTTAGTATTCGCTTGAATAGATTAACTTTTTGGGTTTAATTTAGTTGATAGTTAATCACAAGTCCCTGAGGGTACGATATCTAGACTTACATTCCTATATTACTTGTCGACCACGTATACTTGCGTGTACGTTTGGGACCAACAATAGTAAAGTTTTCATACTGAGAGTATAGTAGAGTACCTCTTGATCTTTTTACTTGAGGTGTTACTTAGTGAGCTACTTGTAAGGTATCCCAGATTTCTTTGGTAATGGTGCAGCTTTGAATCCTACTATACTCGTCTGGACCTAGTCCACAAACTAGCCACTTTTTGGCCTTAGCATTTTTCTCCCATTTCTTCAGATCCTCAGTAGTGCAGTCAGCTCTAGTTTTGGTACATCTTCTCCTTCAGCAGTCTTCTTCATGGTGGCAAGAGGACCATCAGTGACTATGTCCCAAAGTTCATAGCCTTCTCCAATCAGGTGATCCTTCATCCTATTCTTCCACCAGGAGTAATACTGGCCATTAAAGAGTGGTGGCCTTCCAGTTGATTGACCCTCCCAGTTTCCAGGAGGTGCACTCATTTTGATCTTTTCCAAGGTGTTAGCCTTTTCAAGAATAACCCGCTCTAGTACCAATTGATGTTTTATGCGTCAATACCACACAAGAGGGGGGGAGGGGTGATTTGTGTGGTGTCTAATTTTTGAGTGCTGTCGTTATAGAAGAACCTGGTTCTTCTTGGTGTTCCAACTCCTACAGTTTGTGGAAAAGTAATTGTAAAATCTAAAGAACACATCAATTTTTACGTGGAAAAACACCTTGCTCAAGGTGAAAAAACCACGACCTACTTCCCAGTAGGATTTTCCCAAACTCTTCACTATGTCAATGAGCCAAACAACATTTACAAAATAAACTCTTTTGTAAACCTAAGGACTAACTCTAATCCCTTTGTGGCAAACTAGCCTCTAGCTATTTGCGACAAACTTCAAGTTAACTCTAACTTGAACAGTGTGTACCCATTACAATTGCTTCTTGATAAAGCTGAAAGATACAATATGTAATCACCTACTACAAACAACTAGACTCAAAAGACAACAGATGGAACTGGTTCTTCTAGCTAGTTCAAGTAGCTTTTGTGTCGCACAAGGATTCTGCTTGCCAAATTGCTTTGGTAATTTTGCTTTCAGTTCTTGTTTCACTTCTGTGTTTGTGCGTTATTTTTTCAGCAGGAATGCTTCAACATTTTATAGAATCAGTAGTTGAGACATTGTCGTTCAGTTCTAATACAACTCTTCCTTGGTGGAAGAGTTTGAGTTTATCTCAACTTCCTTGATCTCGATTCTGTCCTACCTGAAATCAACCTCCATCATCTTATCAATTTGCAACCTTTTCGCTTAGGAGATAAGCTCTTAGTTCTAGATAACCTCTTAGTTCACAGATAATGTCTATCTCCTGTGCATGGATGTTTCTCGTTCCAATGGGTCTGTTTGACTATGTTTGCCCTGATGGACCTGGTTCAACTGAGTTGGCATTTGTCAATCTTCAAAACCATGCAATGACTTGATTCAATAGTTGTGCTCAACTCCACTCTAGTACCCAACTCCTGCTGTATGGCTCTCCAGAACCATGATGTAAATTGCGTACCTCGATCAGAGATAATAGATACCGGTACCCCATGAAGCCTGACGATCTCACAAATGTAGATTCGAGCCAGCTGCTCGGAAGAATATGTAGTCATCACTGGAATGAAATGAGCTGACTTGGTCATCCTATCCACAATCACCCAAACTGCATCAAACCTCTGCTTAGTCCGTGGGAGTCCAACAACGAATTCCATAGTGATTCGCTCCCATTCCACTCCGGAATCTATAACTTCTAAAGCAACCCACCCGACCACTAATGCTCATATACTTCACCTGCTAGCAATTTAGGCACTGAGCAACATATTCCACTATGTCCTTCTTCTTCCTCCTCCACCAGTAATCTGCCTCATGTCCTGATACATTTTCGCGACACACAGATGAATGGAGTACCGCGAGCTATGAGCCTCCTAAAGAATCAACTCACGCAACCCATCTACATTAGGCACACATAGCCTTCCCTGCATCCTCAATGCGGCATCATCCCCAATAGTGACCTCCTTAGCATCACCGTACTAGACTGTGTACTTAAGGACAAGCAAGTGGGGGTCATCATACTGACGTTCCCTGATAAGATCATAAATAGAAGACCGAGAGACCACACAAGCCAACACTCGGCTCGGCTCAGAAATATCGAATCTCACAAACTGGCTGGCTAAGGCCTGGACATCCAATGCTAAGGGTCTCTCTGCTACTAGAAGATATGCTAAACTCCCCAAACTCTTCGCCCGGAAACTCAAAGCATCGGCCACCATATTGGCCTTCTCCGGGTGGTAAAAAATGGTGATATCATAGTCCTTAAGTAGCTCCAACCACTTCCACTGATGCAAGTTAAAATCCTTTTTCTTGAACAGATGCTGCAAACTCTGATGATCACTGTAAATCTCACTAGGAACACCATACAAATAGTGTAAGACAAATCGTCAGGGCATGAACAATAGCTACTAACTCAAGGTCGTGGACAAGATAGTTATTCTCATGCACCTTCAGATGTCTGGATGCGTAGGCAATCACCCTACCATCCTGCATCAACACCGCGCCAAGACCAATCTTTGATGCACAACAATATATAGTGTAAGACCTCGAACCTGTAGGCAATACCAATACTGGGGCTATAGTGAAAGCTGTCTTGAGCTTCTGAAAGCTCTCCTCACACTCCTTTGTCCACCTGAACGGAGCACCCTTCTGGGTCAACTTGGTCATAGGTGCTACAATAAATCAGAATCCCTCTAGAAAATGACGGTAATACCCTACCAAACCAAGAAAACTGCGGATCTTCGTAGCTGATGACGGTCTAGGCCAAATTTGCACTGCTTCCACATTCTTCGGATCTACCTTGATCCTATCGCTCGATACTACATGACCCAAGAATGACACTGAGTCTAGCCAAAACTCACACTTAGAAAATTTTGCATACAAATTCTTTTCCCTCAAAGTCTGAAGAACAGTCCTTAGGTGCTGCTCATGATCCCCCTGAGTCCGGGAGTACACCAGAATGTCGTCAATAAACACAATGATGAAATAGTCAAGATAAGGTCGGAACACATTGTGCATCAAGTGCATAAAAGTTGTTGGGGCATTGGTCAACTCGAAAGACATGATAAGAAACTCATAGTGACCATATCTGGTCCTGAAAGCAACATTCGAGATATCTGGCTCCCGAATCTTCAACTAATGATAGCTTGGACGCAAATTCAATCTTGGAAAACACCCTGTCATCCTGTAACTGATCAAATAAGTCATCAATGCAAGGCAATAAGTACCTGTTATTCATTGTAACCTTGTTCAACTCGCGATAATCAATACACATACGTATTAAACCATCATTCTTCTTCACAAACAAGAACGGAGCACCCCAAGGAGACACACTGGGCCAAATAAAGCCCTTATCAAGCAACTTCTGCAACAACTCCTTCAACTCAGGAGGAGCCATACGATATGGCGGAATAGAGATGGGCTGAGTGCCCGAAAATAAATCAATGCCAAAATAAATATCTCTGTTGGGCGGCATGCAAGGAAGGTCAGCTGGAAACACATCTGAGAAATCCCTCACTACTGGAACTAACTCAACTGTAGGGGTATCAATACTGTTATCTCTCACATAAGCTAAATACACGTCACACCCCTTCTAAACCATTCATTGAGCCTTAAGAAGAAAAATAACACTACGGGGAGCATAATCTAAGGTACCTCTCCACTCTAATCGCGGGAAGCCTGGTATAGCAAGCGTCACGGTCTTGACAATCAAGAATAGCATAATGGGGCGACATTTAGTCCATGTCCAAGATAACATCAAAATCTACCATGTTGAGTAATAACAAATCGGCTCTGGTCTCAAAACCACTAAGAGAAACCAAACACGACCTATACACGCGGTCCACAAAAAGATAATCTCCCACAAGAGTAGACACATAAATAGGGAACTCAAAGAATCCCGAGATACGCCCAAATGTGGGGAAAAATAAGAGGACACATATGAATATGTAGAGCCTGGGTCAAATAGTACCGACTCATCTCTTTGACAGACTGGAACAATACCTGTAATGACAGAGTCGGAAACAACTGCCTCTGTGCGAGCCGAAAGAGCATAATACATGCCTGGCCTCCCCTTCTAGAGCGACCTCGACCTCTCTGACCTCCATCTCGAGCAGGCTAGGCAGGTAGGGTGGTAGCTGGTGCTGGAAACATAGCTTGAGGACCCAGTGGAGCTCGTGGTGGCTGAGAAGTCTGTGGAGGTGCACCCCTCCTAAGTCTGGGGCAATCCCTCATCATATGGAGAGTGTTGCCACACTAAAAATAATCCCTCGGAGGGCGTGGCTACTGTGACTGGATCGGGACTGGCTGCTAATAGCACCCTGAGCAGAAGACACACTAGATACTGGCGGTGCATAATAAGGCTCCTAGGGCCTGGAAGGAGCTGGAACACCACTGGAGGCTGGAAGAGCTGAATGAACAGGGGGACTCATATAACCCCTACCATAGCAATCTGCTGGGTCACGAGCTCCAGAATAATAACCAGTCTCTCGAGACCTATTGACCTCTCTCTCCTCTCTGTCCCGGGCAAACATGCCTTCCACTCTCCTGGAAATACTCACGACCTGCTGATAAGAGATATCCATCTCCAACTCCCTGGCCATGCTGGTCTTGATACTAGGGTGGACTCCCTCAATAAAGCGTCGAACCCTCACCCGAACTGTGGCAACCAAGGCCGGTGCAGTCGGTCTAACTCATTGAAATGGATTGCATACTCTGAAAGAATTATAGAACCCAGGTGCAGCTGCTCAAACTCCGCCCACCATGCATCCCTAAGGCTCTGAGGGACATACCCTCTTAAAAACATATCCGAGAACTGAGTCCATGTGAGTGAGGCTGCCTCGTCCGGACTACTCAGCTTATAAGCACGCCACCACTGATAGGTTGCTCCTATAAGCTGGAAAGTGGTGAAAGAAACCACACTCGTCTCTGTTATGCCCATGGTACGGATAATACGATGACACTTCTCTAGAAAACCTTGAGCATCATCTGAAGCCAATCCGCTGAAGGTAGGTGGGTGGTACTTCTTGCACCTCTCAAGTATGAGTTGCTCTGCCTCAGAAGCGACTGTCCTGGTCTCATGCTGACCGGAGCTACCAGCTGCATAGGAATGAACTCTGGGGCCTGATCAACTTGGATCCTCTGCTCAGGAGTACGGGTTGCGGTAGTCTGTGTCCCTCCTCAGGCCTGAGATGTAGCGAGAGCTAATAGAATCAATCCAGCCAAAGCCAAGGTGCTGAACATGCTCATGAACTGGGCTAGAGTCTCCTGCAGGGATGGTGAAGCAATAGAAACATCTGGTGCCTGCTCTGCAGCTGGAGCTGCTAGGAGCTCCTCTATCGCAGCTCGCGCGGGTGCGCTGGCTGCACTCCGTAGTCGTCCTCTACCCTGGCCCCGACCTCTAGCGGCTCTAATAGGGGGCGCGAGTACCTGGTCGTCAGATCTCCGGGTACGGCTCCTCACCATCTGTGAGAAAGAATATAATAGAGAGTTTTAGAATTTGATGCTAATAACTCGCATGACGAGGAATCAAAAGAAGTATGATTGTTTCTAACAGTTCCATAGCCTCCCGAAGATAAGTTTAGACGTCTCCGTACCGATCTGCGAGACTATAATAAATCGTCTTGTGAATCACGATACCTATGAACCTAGAGCTCTGATACCATCTTGTCATGACCCAAATTCTCTCTCCGTGAATCGTCGTGACGGTACATAGTCTCTACGACTAGGTAAGCCTAACACTTTGCGAAAATGAAATAGAAGCATGAACATTAGAAACTAACAACAACAATAATGTAAATAAGCAATTGAGATATCGCTCGGTATATACAACTATCGACTTTCAACATATACATAACACTCCCCAAGACCCGGAACACCGTAATACACAAGATTCTATGAGAAACTAATTGTTCTATGCATCACTATCTATAGAATATGAGAAGAATGAAAATAGGGGGATAGAGGGAGACTACGAGGATCTGCAGGGGAGAGCTAGTGTACCTTGAAGTCTCTAATAAATAGCAGAGACTGCAACTAGTAATGAGGCTGGTAGGAAGAACCTGGATCTGCACACAGAAAACATGTGTAGGAAAGGGCGTGAGTACACCACAATGGTACCCAGTAAGTGCCAAGCCTAACCTCGGTCGAGTAGTGACGAGGTCAGGTCAGGGCCCTACTGGTATATATATATGATAAAACAAGATAGAAGGAAATACCACAGTAAAGTAAAGACTGAAATTTAACAAGAATGAAGTCATAGAAGATAACAACTCAGTACATAGAGATAACAATAGGGGATCTCCCGAGATACCGTCTCGTAATCCCAAACGTAAATGTGCAGGGAGATCTCTTGAAATACCATTTCGTAGTCCCAAAGTAAATATATAGTATAAGGGGGATCTCCTGGAATACCGTTCTGTAGTCCCAAAGTAAATATGCAGTACAGGGGGATCTCCCGGAATACCGTTCCGTTGTCCCAAAGTAAATATGCAGTATATGTGGATCTCACGGAATACCGTCTTGTAGTCCCAAAGTAGATATGCAGATCAATCAACGGATATAACAGTTACAACAAGCAAACCGATAGTTTAGACTAAGTTCAAGTCAAAGAAAGCAGGAAATTCACTAAAACATGCTACACAGAGTTCAAATAAACAGTTAGGGCAAGTAGACATGCTATTCTAAGCTAACAGGTTACTACACATATTGATATAACTCAAATAAGGAGGAAAACAAGTTGATATTTAGTAGAAATCAGGTTTTTACAACAATTAGCCCGTGTACGTACTCGTCACCTCACGTACATGGCGCTCACATATCAAAGATAATACCAAATCCTAAAGGGAGTTCCCTCACACAAGGTTAGGCAAGCCACTTACCTCGAACCAAGCTCAAATCAGTCTGTAACAATGATCTTTCCACGAATATCCAACTCTGAATGACCCAAATCTAGCCAAAACCAATTTTATAACATAAATATAACTACAAGAAACTAATCTAGCTAATGAAATCAAAGTTAAAGCAAGAAATTAGAAAATTGCTCAAAAAGCCTCCCCGGCCCACATCTCAGAATAGGGTAAAAGTCACAAATTATGAATACCCATTCACTCACGAGTCTAAACACACCAAATTTACTCAAATCCGATACCAAAATCTCTATCAAAATCCCAAAATTCAGCCTAAGAACTTTTCTCAAACTTTTCCCCAATTTTCCACCCCAAATCACTAATTAAATGATGAAATTAAAGACATAATCATGGGGATTAAGCAAAACTAGGTAAGAATCACGTACCCCAAACACCCACGCAAGAATCTCTCCAAAAATCGCCTTCTACCGAGCTTCCAATTCAATTTTATGATATGAACTCCAAACCCTTGATTTTGAACTTTAAATTCTTCCCAGGTGCTCCCTTCTTCGCGAACGCGGAATACCCCTTGGGTTCGTGAAGAGCAATTTAATCTTGCCCAAAAATTCTACATCGCGAATGTGATACCCTAGTCGCGAATGCGAAGGCCTCACAACTCAACCCTACGCGAATGTGGGACCAACGTCACGAACGCATAGGTATAAGGGCCTGGGGACCCAGCAACCAATCTCTTCTATGCGAACGTGGGACACTCTTCGCGAACACGTAGGCTATGACCTTAGAGCTTCGCGAATGCGGGACCAACATCGCGAATGCGAAGCATAAAATTTCCACCTGCCCCAGATTCTCTTCGCGAACGCGGAATACCCCTCGTGAACGCGAAGATGGAAACGAGCAACTGAAGAACACCAAAAATCTGCTATCTCCCAAAGTCCAAAGGTGACCCGTTGATCATCTGAAACAAACTCGAGGCCCCCAGGACCTCAACCAAACATACCAACCAATCCTAAAACACTATAAGAACTTAGTCGAGCCCTCAAATCACATCAAACAACGCTAAAATCATGAATCATCCTCCTATTCAAACTTAAAGAACTTGATACTTCAAATTCGACAACCGAAGCCGAAACCAACCAACCCATGTTTGATTGACCCCAAATTTTGCACACAAGTCGTATTCAACACTATAGACCTACTCCAACTTCCGGAATCAGAATCCGACCTCTATATAAAAAATTTCACTACTGGTGAAAATATCCAAAACTTCAACTTTCACCATTTCAAGCCTAATAAGCTACAGACCTCCAAAATGCCATTCGGACACGTCCCTAAGTCCAAAATCACCTAACGGAATTAATGGAACTGACGAAACTCCATTCTGAAGTCGTCTTCACACAATTCTGACTACGACCAAATTCCTAAGACTAAGTCTCCATTTAGGGACTATGTCCCAAAACAGTCCAAAAACCAAAACGAAACCTCCCGGCAAGTCACAATAGCAGAAAAAGATACGGGGAAAGCAGTTAATAAGGGATTTGAGCTATAATTCTCAAGACGACCGGACGGGTCGTCACATGTATATACTACCATTGAGGCATGAAATAAGGCATGAAATACACTATTTATGTTTTTCCTCCCTCTTAGACAATTGGACATACCTATTTTTAAGGTGTTTGTATTCATGAATACATGACGCGAATACATTTGAATACATGCACATACAACTGGACTGCCTAATTTTAGGCACTTTTTACTGTTGTATTCATGAATACATCAACACGAATACATGCACGTACAGCCGAACTGCCCTGATTTTAGGTATTTTTTTGCTGTATTCCTGAATACACGACGCGAATACATGTGAATACATGCACGTACAACTGGACTGCCCTGATTTTAGGTATTTTTGTTGTTGTATTCATGAATACATGGCGCGAATACATGCACGTACAGCTGGACTGCCCTGTTTTAGGCGTTTTTTACTGCTGTATTCATGAATACAACAACGCGAATACATGTGAATACATGTGCGTACAACTGGACTACCCTGATTTTAGGCGCTTTTTGCTGCTGTATACATGGCGCGAATACATGTACATGCGCGTACATCTTGACTACCCTGATTTTTAGGCGCTTTTTGTTGTTGTATTCATGAATACAACAATGCGAATACAATGAATACACTACCGTAACAACTAAATAGTAGCTATAGGAAGTAATTATGTATATAGTAGCTATAGGAAGTTAATAGCCACTAAACAATAGTGGTTTCTAAAAATTCCTCAAAAAAGATTCAGATCAAAATCGGGTTTGGACCGGCTCAATCTATTGGGATTTTTAAGAAATTAGGAAATTTTACCTCTTATAGCAAAGATATAAACCTTATTTTTATTATAAATCAAAATTATTTTAAAATATTATTTTTTATAGCTATCTTTTATATTTTATAGCAAAATAAGTACTTATGGTATATACTACCACTGAGGCATGAAATAAGGAATGAAATACACTATTATGTTTTTCCTATCTTACCTATTTTTAAGGTGATTGTCGTTACTGTATTCATGAATACATGACACGAATATATGTGAATACATGCGCATACAACTGGACTGCCCTGATTTTAGGTGCTTTTTTACTTTGTATTCTTGAATACAACACAGCAAATACATGTGAGCTGCCCTGCTTTTAGGTACTTTTTGCTGCTGTATTCATGAATACATGTCGCGAATACATGTGAAACATGCGCGTACAGCTGGATTGCCCTAATTTTAGGCGCTTTTTACTGATGTATTCATGAATACAACAGTGCAAATACATATGAATACATGCGCGTACAGCTGGACTACCCTGATTTTAGGCGCTTTTTCCTGCTGTATTCATGAATATATGGAGCGAATACATGTGTATACATGCACGTATAGCTGGACTACCCTGATTTTAGGCGCTTTTTGCTGCTGTATTCATGAATACAGTAATGCGAATGCATCGAATACACTATTATAACAACTGAATGGTAGATATATGAAGTAATTATGTATATGGTAGCTATACGAAGTTAATAGCCACTAAACAATAGTGGTTTCTGAAAATTTCTCAAGAAATTACGCTGGTGATTCAGATGGATTACCAATTGAGGTAGAAACTTTTTCTAGGAATCTTTACACAAATAGCTTGTCGGTTCATTGTATATATATATATATATATATACATACACCGACTATTTTAAGTTTAAACGCTTGAATAAGTAGGTATTTAAGTTAATTCTTTTTTTTAAGGGTAATTGACAGGAATGATCTTTAAATATTCTCTTTATTTTTTAATATGTTTAAAAAATGACCTTTTGACTCACACGTACTTACGCTTATTGATTGTCATGGATTTTGGGCAAGTGCACCATAGTTATTTTCACGGATGCTATTTAGAGATTAACCAATACTTATTTTGTCCTAGAATTTTAAACAAAAAATCTTAATTTCAGGACTTTTTTGTCCTGAAAATTTGAACTGAAAAACTGAATTTCAGAACGCACTGGTTAATTCCTAAATAACAGCCTTTATAGTGGCTACCTGATGTCATTTTGCAAATGACTATCTATTAAATTATTCATCAAAGTCTACCCGATAAGCATAATTTGTTGTGTTGTTAAATAATATATTTTTTGAAATTGCAATTTCAATTTTGATAAAACCACCCAAAGCTACTCCAAATGATCAAATTTGAAACATAGTCTCCACATACCAACACAAAAAATCCTGAATCGCCAATTTAGTCAAATAACACCACATCAAGAAGGCCTACTTTGTCTTTCTCAATACTTTCTAAGAACCGGCAATGTAATTTTGATATTTTTTAAAAAAATTACTAAATTAGTTTTTGAACTAAAGATTGAGGCATAAATTATTAACATTTATATGATTTTAATAATAAAAATAATAATCAATCAATCATTTACTTCAAGTTTTCATTGTTCAAGCTTCTAATATTGAAGAACTATGGTTTTTTTGGTGAGGAAGAAGCTTATTCCCCAATAAAGTAAAAAAAGGGATAATATTTAAAGAGCGGTCCTTTAGAAGGACAATCAGTGCAATTTTTAATTGTTTGATTCTGCTAAGAAACGCTTTGGGAAAATTGCGCAGCAAAAAGTATAGATCATGCCGTCCAAGATTTTCCTTAAGTGCCATAATTTTAAAGATTAGGAGTTCTGACAATCACTAAAATTTTCAATCACAATACTGAAACAAATCTGGTGATTCATAAGTTATGAGGAGTTTCTCAAAATGTTGGTACAAATTGTCTAAAAAATTCTGTCCAAGCGAGTGAATATCATTTTTTGTACACATCTTTTACGAGTTATGTCGAATTCACAAAATTTGCTTGTTTTGTTTAAATTTTCACAAGTTTTGGTTTTGCCAGTCCTCAAGACTTCGTACTATCTTTATTCTATTCAATCCATAAAAAAAATTGCCGGAGTAGCCACTAATTTGTTCATTTTAGAAAAAAATTCAACTGTAAAAACTTGATCATATCTTTGCCAAATTTAAAAAAAAAATGGGAATAAAGACTAATAGCACTCCAGATATTGCAAATTTTCCGATCTCATGGCATGCATACTTATTACTATAATTCACGCTCATGTCATTCCAGAAATCTAGCAAAAAAAAAAACAACATCTAAGTCAATGTTGATTCTTGTACGATGGTCAACGATTTGATACATCATAATAAATCAGATTTGGATTTTGTACGTAGGTCAACTATTTGGTACATGGTATAGAATTCCTTTTTTTTTTTTTTTTACTTTGAAAAATGGTATAAGTAGACAGACGGGGGTTTAAAATTTATGACGAGAATTGAAAATCATAGTCGGGTATATTAAATGATTGACTAAATATATAATTTATGATTGGACAAAATCATAATAACAACAATAATAATAATTTAATAGCTTGTATTTTACATTGTCAGTATGAGCACATTAATTATACAGTCAGAAATTCAAAAGATGAGCACGAGAGGAACTTGTGTGGTCACGTTGACAGCACGTGCTCAGTGGGAGTTAGCATGGGATTAATTAAATATGAAAGGCAAGCATTTGGAGATTTATTTAAAGTTTATTAAATTCATGTTTTCCTCCTGAAACTGTTTAAAGATAATTTATTTGCAAGTTTTAGATGAAAATATACTTATCAAGCTATTACTTAGAGATATTCTTTGCAAAAGTTTTTTAAGGCAAATTTGTATTTTCGGTACCTAATTATTAGATGTCAAACTCTTTAAGTTTCGCATATAGCACCATAACTTTAATATTTTTAGCGTACAAATTAGACCTTATTCTAAATGGTGTTAACTAGTGCATGAAAAAAAAATTAGTTTATCTTTAATTTCAAAATATACAAGATACTAAATGTATCCTAACTAGCTAATGATCTTCAACCTGCCATTTTATTTCCTATAACAATATTTCATTAAAGGTAAAATAGAATTCTTGAGATAAAGATTCTTTAAATAAAAATAATTTAATATTCTTTATAAGAGACAACAAAAAAGAAGTGTTAAAATAAATAAATAAAGAGTTACACGTTTTGTGTATTCTTTTAAGGTAAATATTTACAAATATTTTCTTTTGACGCTTAAAATGGTCAACAGATTATTTAGCATAGCCTTCCATCAAAACGTTACTGAAGGGCAAAAGTTTTAGTGAAAATTGTTCAGTCGAAAAAAAAGAACGATAAAGCACACATTGGATTAGGTACTACGAATATAATAAAAGAGATGACCATTTCAAAAGTGATAGCTACTCAAACGAAAAATGGAAACATAATATAGGATAATTAAAGTGAAAATTTAGGTACTAACTTTTTTTTAGGGTTCATAAGGTTTCAGTCTGTAGATTTGTTGTATACAAAAACTTTATACGCAAGTAGAAAAAGATTATTATCTACTAAATTTCGAATTCTCAAAATTTCTAGATTACAAAAAAAAAAAAAAAAAAAAAAAAAAAAAAAAAAAAAAAAAAAAAAAAAAAAAAAAAAAAAAAAAAAAAAAAAAAAAAAAAAAAGATTAATTTGTAGGCAGAGGTGGAACCTGGGAAAATCCCTTATGTAACGTGGCAGATGACATGGAAAATAGTACAGGAAGTCTGGGATGTGTGGTGCTACATGAAATAAATGTCAACATAACACAGGCATGGCGCCAAGAATAGATTAAATAGTCGTTAGGTTAGCTTCACACCAAAATCACAATAATATTATAACACAAATAAAATACTACTACACAGGTATAGTAGAAGCCATAAATAAACAAATAAAGATTTTGAACTTGAAGAGGCACCAAAGAAGCCACAACTCTAAGAGCCAAAGAAACAAATTAATATTAATTAGTAGTATATTATATGCCATTGACCATTAATTTCCGATGCTGAAGCTTCAGTTGCCAATTTTCATGATTGGTGGTGGTAAATGGCTGGTATTGGAGAATCCAAGAAGAATGATGATGCAATGGCCTTGCCATCTTCTTCTTATTCTAATCTTGCTGATGTGAAATTATTGATTGAATCACCTATTCTCTTTTTCGTTCTTTCTCATAAAGCTGTTGATGTTGAGCTTGCTCAGATTCGTCGTATGGCGCTTGAAGCCTTGGACACGGCGTCTCACGGCGGTGAACTAGTGGATGAACTCTGCCGGCGCTTTCACTTCTTGAAGCTTGTATATAAGTACCATTGCGCTGCTGAAGATGAGGTAATTAAACCCTTCAATTCTGAGACCCTCGTCTAGCTAAAGTTCAAAACAAAACATAACCGTGTTGTCTCCACTAATTAATCGCACATGCACTTCAATTTTAAAATTGAGCCGAGGGTCTATCGGAAACAGTCTCTCTAACTTTCTAGGGTAGGAGTAAGATCTTGGTACTCCCTTGATCCCACTTGTGCGATTTCACTGGGTTTGTTGTTATCGTTGTTGTAATTTTTATGTGAATGTTTGCACTATGTAGTCACCTATCCGCCAGGATTCAAACATTGTGGGTTCGGAATGGTGATCCTTTTAAGTTACTGGATACTAAATTAATAATTTGTACATTCTCAGTGGATTTCTTAAGACAAATACAAGGTTTGAACAAAAGCTAATGGGTTCGGCCGAACCTTCATCCAGAGGCGGATGTAGTGCACTACCTACGGGTTCAACTGAATCCGTAACTTTCGACGCAGAGTAAAAATTTATTAAAATTGCCAAAATAGTAGATATGAATCCATAACTTTAAAAATATAATGGGTTCAATGTTAACCCATTAAAATTGAACCCATAAGACTTAAATCCTGGATCCGCCTCTGCCTGCATCCCACACTCTGGCTCCGCCCCTGCACCTAGAAATAACTACATATAGCCGTGGATTAGTAACTTGAAAATTAAGTCAGTTTAGTAAATTTAGTGAATTGATATCGACTCTGTACTTTTTTTGTTTCAAATTGCAACTTTCTGGTTTAAGTTAGTAATGTTTAAGAAAAAGCGACAAACAAACTGCACATATTGAGAAAAAAGAAAGATACTAGGGGATAGTTTCACCAAGAAATGCCATTTTTCAGCAGTATACTCAGCTTACTTAAAGTTTTGATAAAAGCATTGGCATTTGTTAAGATATTACCTATTGCTGAAGCTTTAACTTCACGAGGAGATTCAAAGAGGCCATGAGTGCATAGGAATGAAATGGTAGAACTTAAGCACAGTTGAACAAAATAGAGATGTATTCATTTTTGTTGATCACCAATATCACTGTCTTTTCTGTTTTTTCATCTACTTACGTCTTCAATTTCCTCCTTCAAGTTTCATCTATTTTTCCAAATTTTGATTATTAACATTGACAGGTCCTTTTTCAAGCACTAGATGCACAAGTGAAGAATGTGGTTTTCACATATTCACTTGAGCACAATAGTATAGATGATCTGTTCAGTTCCATCTTCGATTGCTTGGATCGCTTACAAAAGGAGAAAGAGGAGGTTTCCATGCAATTTAATGAACTTACATGTCGCATAGGTACCATTCAAACAACAATTTCTCAGCACATGCTGAAAGAAGAGGAGCAGGTATTCACCAAATCTTATCTACTTTTGATCTGAACTGTAATCTCGCTCGTCGGCCTCTATTAATTTTGAGACCCCCTATTGCTTATTTGGATAGAATGATTTGTGATTTCTCTATTTCAACGGAGAAGGTGAGATGTGCGAGTTGATATGATATCTTTCTAATATTACAGAAGCGGGGTGAATTATTAGTGTATGACACTGCATGCCCAAAAAAATCAGGATTGTCACCAAGAGATGAAATCTTACGCAATTCCTACTGCAGGGATTGTTAAATAATCTGTTGATAACTATATTAGGAAGTATATCTTATATATTCTTATCTTTTCTCCCTATAGGAACCGTTTTAGTTCTTTCCATTGTATGTTTGGTCCTTATTTCTTGATCGAAAAATATGCTACTCAACCTCTCATTTCTGTGTACATATTAATTTATTAAACAATTTTCTTTTCTCTCAATCAAAGTGCACTGAAATTTTAATTCTTGTGCGCTATCCAGTAGCAGTTGAAGCGAGAGCATCGGTTAATAAAAGGTGAAAGCAATTCAGAGACTTCATATTTTTTTGAAATACTTCTATCACTTAATTTAGTCTTCTAAGATATTTATATGCCAGTATATTGCTAGAGAAACTAAGTTTTTATAGTATTGCACTGAGACATGCTTAAATGGAGCGACATCCACAGTGAGATTCATATAGCCGACCTTGCTTTCTTAGGATTGAAGCATAGTTGATGTCGTTGACTTTTATTACAGATTCATGCGTAGTAAATTAGCTCTATATTTAGCTGAAACGTGAGATTATCTCAAAGTTTTGCTGATAGACTTAAAACAGTCGAGTGCTCAAAGAAGATGTTATTCATTCTTAAAAGAAGATTCCCTATTTTATGTAATCTCTTTTTCCTGAAATCTCTAGCAACTAAAATTTCCATGCAGATTTTTCCTTTGATGATGCAGCAGTTCACTTCCAAAGAGCAGGCTAGGCTTGTTTGGCAGTACCTATGTAGTGTTCCTCTAATGATACTGCAGGATTTTATGCCATGGCTAACAGCTAGTCTTTCTTCAGATGAAAAGGCAGACTTTCTGAATTTCATACATTTAGTCTTACCTGAAGACAAACTTATTCAAGAGGTATATTTGAAGTAATTTCTCAACTGCTGTATACTATTAAGTTTAGAGTCCTAAGTCCTCAATCTAACTAGTCTGTGTCAAATTTTGAAGGTGTTCATCTCATGGCTTGATGATAACAAGGAATCGTCTTTCTGGTCCTGCAAAAAATATGGAGGAGGAGCTAAATTTCATTATGGAGCAGCCAATATGAAGTACATGTTTGAACTGGATGTGCTGATGGTTCAGTGCAGGGAAAAGCAGCAGCTGGAGGCTTCAGAAGGACAGAATCCAATTGATGGTTTGCACATCTGGCATGCTGCTATTACACGAGATCTAAGAGTAATTGTGGAGGAGCTATATCAATTAAGAAGCTCGCTTTCTGTTTCAACCTTGTCGTCAGTAATTACCCAGTTGAAGTTTTTTGCAGATGTGTTCACATTCTACAGGTAGTAGGCCATGCTCAATCAGTAACTTCTCAGCTAAAGTCCTGTACTTGATGAAAAGTCAATGTGATCTTATTCCCTTAAACATTAATGTATTTTGTCAAATGCTCAAAAAAATGACATGCTGGGATACTGATTTATCATTTCAAAATTCGGTTCATAAGATTATTTCATGTTTATTGTTTTTTGTTTTTCTGAGTATTGCTTTAATTTACAGCAATGCACTGGATCAAATCTACTATCCCTTGGTAGATCAATTGACCAAGAATGCTCCTTCTACTTCTCATGAACAATTTATTGAAAGAAGTCAAATTGAAGAACTGCAGAGATTGCTTTATCATAAGCTGCATGAGGGGATGCAATTAAGAGTTTTCATAGATATGCTTTGCCAAGAACTGGAATCATTTGTCGCGAGGATAAAAAAAAAACTGCAGTTTCTAGAAACACAGGTATGTTGCCTTTCCAGCTGTAGTTTTACTACAGGCGAAAGACATGCCTTTGTGTAATTATTATGGACTAATTGACTTCTTTTGTTAGTAGACTCTTAATAAAGATTCTATTTTTACTTTTTCAGCTACTTCCTCACAGTTAAGGTGTTTCCCAAGTATTTAGAAATTAGACTTCATGTTGACTTTTGTTCCCCTGGTTTCTTTTAGGTTTTTCTGTTCATTCGAGAGACCTGCAGTCATGAATTGCAGCTCTGGTCATTGTACATGAGCCTGCATATGTTGCCACTTGGGTTGCTAAAGTGCATGATTACTTGGTTCTCTGCTCATTTATCTGAGGATGAATCCAAGGTGATTTTAAACAATATAAAGTTAGGATCTGCTGTAGTTAACAAGTCCTTTGCTACTCTCTTATATGAGTGGGTTCGGATGGGTTATTCTGGCAAAATCTCTGTTGAGAAGTTTAGAAAAGATTTGGAAGAAATGTTCAGTAGCAGAAGCTATTTGTTTGAGAAGTGGAGTAAGAATTCTGGAAGTTCTTCCTCGCACTCGGAAATGCAATCCTCTGATAGATCTAAGACTGTTTTACTTGGACCAAATTCAGTCATGACATTAAATAATAAGCATGATACACCTTATTCTAATGGGATTAATCTTCATATATTTTTCTCGGACTCGCTAAAAAACTTATGCTTCCTTACTGAAACTGCTGCTGATGGTATGGGATTTTACAGTCTTGAATCTCTTGATGTAAATCCAATTGACTTTTTCCATTTCTTCCACAAGGCCCTGAAAAAAGATTTGCAATATGTTCTAGCTCTGTCGGTTAATTTGGCTGAAGATGTTGGAATTCTTACTGAATTTGAAAGACGGTTCCATCTCGTACAATTTCTATACCAGCTACATAGTAAGTCCGAGGATGAAATTGCCTTTCCTGCCTTGGAATCTAAGGGACAACTCCAGAATGTCAGCCATTCATATGGTATTGACCATAAATTGGAGGTTGAGCAATTCAACAAAATTTCTGTCATCTTAAATGAGATCAACGGTTTGCAAGGTGATGTGGACATGGTTGACAGTAATAAGCTGAAATACAAAAAATTGTGCTTAAATCTCCATGATACATGCATAACTATGCATAAAACACTCACTGACCACATCTACCGTGAAGAAATTGAACTGTGGCCACTATTCAAAGAACACTTTTCTGTTGAGGAACAAGAAAAGATTATTGGAGACATCCTTGGACGAACAAAAGCGGAGAATCTACAAGAGATGATTCCCTGGTTGATAGAATCTCTAACACCAGAAGAACAGCATGGCATCATGTCAATCTGGCGCAAAGCCACAAAAAATACAAAGTTTTTTGAGTGGCTGGGGGAGTGGTGGGAAGGTGTAAATAAAGATGAGAGTGTAAATGCCGATAAAGGATCGAAGGTTTCTCCTTCATTGGCTGTTGATCCTTTAGAAGTTGTGTCTAAATATCTGTCAAGAGATGATTTCAGGAGTCCAAGCACCTGCCCCGAAAATGGGGAGAACTTTTCACTGACAGAGTGTGCTGATCATAATTTTGATCAATCTGGATCTTTAGTTGCAGATAATACCCAGAATGCCAAGGGGAACAAAAATGTCGATATATCCAGAGATAGAACAAAGCATTTTACTGAGGTTGACAAGAAGAGATGCAACGACACAATTGACATTGCTGATCGGAGAGACAAAACTTGCCAGGATATAAAATTATATGAGCAATCAAGGCAAAAGGAGCAAGATCGAATGCTGACTCAAGACAAGCTGGTCGACGTAGTAAGAAGAGTATCATGCGATTCCTCTTTGGATTCTAAAAAGAAATCATACCTCATGCAGAGCTTGCTAATGAGGCAAGTACATTTTCAGCTTCTATTGTTTGATTTATTTCTTGGAAGCAGCTATATATGGTAACATATTTACTAGTATCAGATAACTGAATAAGTGCATAATACATGTACATCATCAGTTCAGTCTCTAATCCTGGTTTTAGCATGATTTCCATGCAGTGCTTGCTATTGGATCTAGATTGGCAAATGTGGCACAAAGCAGAGAGAATCAGAAACCTGGTTCCTGCATAATCTAGTTTTTGGTCTGCATTATCTAGTTTTATTGTTCATCTTTTTCTAAGGGTCTTCCAGAACTTTTAATAGCTCCCAAAATTCTACGACTGCACTTAAATAATGTATGTTAGAATGTACAGTGATAATACAAATGGAGATATGCAGGAGCACAAAGAATTGAGCGTTTACACACTGACTCTTAGAAAAAACAAAGTCAATTTTCCTGTGGGTTTTTGAAATGTTATAAGGTGAACTACGTTTGTTCTAGAATCCTTGGAATGGCAATTTGTTGACATGTAAGTGTATAAATGGTTTCACCACTACTGAAGATAAATGCAAAAGCACCTATACTTTCTTCTTTTCTCTAGATTTCAGTATATTTCTTCTGCCTCTTTTATTTAGACTTTATATGGGTTTCTTTCAGTCAATGGATTTTGATACAGAAGAAGTCTCATTCAGAGGTTGCTACTGCAAAGGATAAGGAGAAAATCACTGGTCGATGTCCGTCATTTCGTGATGAAAAAGAATCAGTTTTTGGTTGCAACCATTACAAGAGAAACTGCAAGCTACTTGCTCCATGTTGTAATGAGCTTTTCCCATGCATACGGTGTCACGATGAAATTACTGATCATTGTCTGGACAGGTGTGAGCGGGATGCACTTGGTCTCCTTGCCTATTGGTAACTTCAAGACTTTCCTTTTTTTTGTGCTGCTTGACATATCCCAACTCTGGTTATGACATGCTTGCAGAAAATCTATCACCCAAATGATGTGCATGAAATGCTTGAAGATACAACCGCTCCGTCCCAATTGCTCATCTCTCTCTTGCAACAATTTCTCCATGGCTAAATACTATTGCAGAATTTGCAAAGTGTTTGACGATGAAAGGTGAGAAAATCGGGTTTACGTTCTTCTGGTTGAAATTTTTTCTCCTTTCAACAAACCCTTAGTGCTTCGATGGAAAATTTGATAGATTATATATGGAAGACTTGTGTCTTTGACAGTATCAAACGAATTCAAGAAAGTATAGAAGTTGATTTCTCAAGGATATGCATCCAAGTTGCAAATTACTGATGAATATGTTTAAGAAGTTATGGATGGGCTATAGAACCACAATTTCTATTAATGGAACTAACTGCATAGAGTGTATCTTGTAGATTGCTTCTTCATGACTGTTGTCTCAAAGAAAAGGCTTAAAGTGAGAAATCTTTTAGTCGAATAAAGGGTCCTTATTGGCAATATTTAGTGATACCAAATAGCAAATGATGCCTAAGAGGATAAGTTATTGGTGAAAAAAGAAAGATGTAGTTGGTGCTGTTAGTTTATCTAGAGATCAACTATATATATTTGTGGCTTCAGTAGCCACAGAACTTTCACTTTTGAGCGGGCTACCTCTAAATAGAACTGATTCAGAGGTCCATCAATTGCTTTTTAGTCTTTATTCAAAAAAGTTCTATTTTAATTCTTTGTGCAGTTTCTTTGGTAGAGTATAAGACACAAAATGAGGAATCAAAAAAGTGGAACTTTCTTCGTGTGTTTCAATTAAGAAAGCTGGAGGCTAACTGCGGTCAGACAAATAAGGACCTCTTTTTGTTTGTAAATTGTAATTCAGAAAAAAGACATTTATTTCGAACTTGGTTGACTCGCATTATGTCTGTTCCAACAATCTAATTCTGGCACAACTTGTTTGAACAGACAGATATACCACTGCCCATTCTGCAATTTGTGCAGACTGGGGAAGGGATTGGGTATTGGATACTTCCATTGCATGACCTGCAATGCTTGCATGTCAAAGGCTCTCTCTGTTCACACATGTAGAGAGAAGTGCTTGGAGGATAACTGTCCAATCTGCCATGAGTACATTTTCACTTCCGCCTCTCCTGTTAAGCAACTTCCTTGTGGTCATTTGATGCACTCTACATGTTTTCAGGTATAAAACTCATGCAAAGTTCTCTTAGTTAACTAAAACTAAAGGAACTTTCAGACGGTATTGCTTATATATTTTTTCCTTAAATACACATTTTAGGACTACACTGAAACGCATTACACATGCCCAATCTGTAGCAAGACTCTTGGGGACATGAAGGTCAGAAAAACTGTTGAACATCAAAGCTCATTAAACTGGTTTTTGGTTAAAGATTGTATTGAATATGCAGCTCTTTTTGTGCTCTATTTCAGGTGCTCTTTGAGATGTTAGATACATTTCTTTCTCAGGAGAAAATTCCCGAGGAGTATGCTGGCCAGATTCAGGTTCACTTAAACCATAATCTGTTTCCATTTATGAATATTCTTCTGAATAGGGGTTAATGCGATATCAATCCTGGTGACACAAAGAAGGTTACATATATACAGGTTATACTATGCAATGATTGTCAAAAGAGAGGAACTGCTTCCTTTCACTGGCTCTATCACAAGTGCTCACATTGTGGTTCATACAACACAAGGCTTATATGATCTAAATCCAGAATCGTCTTAGTAGCTGATTCCATGCTCGCGAGATGTACAGAAGGTGTTGCAGATACTCACCTTGAATGCTCGGGATTCAAGAAGCAGTTCTATTTTTTCTTTGTCAATAAAAAATGTGTATGCTTCATTTTCTTCAAACATCCTATGTTAAATTTCAAATCATCTTCAGTTCTGATTCACCATTACTACTAACAGTGAGGAGTCTGATGAAGTTTGCATTTCACACCAGATGATGGTACTAACTTCTAACATGGATAGTTTTGAATGGGAGAAAATAAAGAAGAGAATGAAACAAATGTCTTTCTTCATTTTTGTCCAATATATTCCAGAGAGTTTTTGCATAATTGAGTAATGGATTGTGTCGGGCTTGATGTACATTAGTATCATTTGCATCCTCTGATGATTATTCTGTCATACTATCATTTTTTTGTTTAACCATGTGGATCCATATCCGCATTGCTTGAGGTCCATCAAGGGGAAGCGCTCCCTATCTAGAAATTTCTCTATTCCCAGTGCTCGAACCCAAACTGTCATATTATCATACCACTCAACTAATAGAAGTGCTGACAACAATTTGTCTTAGTTTTCATATTCCAATTTTACTTTAGTATTTTAAGCTTACCTGAACCATAAGATGTGTAATATAGGTATATATGTGTGTAGCCAGGGCCGATCGGAGGTCAAGCCATTAAAGCAAAGGCTTTAGGCCCCTCAGCTTTTGATGCCCCATTTTTTTTTAATAATAGTGTAGTTTTTATAGTTAATCTTTCTTAACAAAATACTACTTATTGACTTTGTATGGTAGAAAATTAAAGTACAAGATTTTTATTTAAAAAAATAAATGAAAGAGAACCATTTAGCTATGTGATTGATGGTGACAGTTGAAAATTTTCATTTCACTTCTCATAATAAAAATAATAACCGAAAAAATATATAAAAAGTTATATATATTTTGTATATATATATATATATACATTTAGTATGTTATATACAAAAAATATACAAATTTTATACACTTTTTCGACTACAATATGTAAATAGTTTCTGCCGGGAGGCTAAAAGTGATAATCATATCATCATTATACTAAAAGTGGAAAGCTCCTTCGTGCAAAGTTAGATTACTATTTTGCCCCTATTGTAAATTATTTTAAAGTAAAATATAATAAAATATTAAACATTTAACATTTAACATAATAAATATGAAATAGTAATATATTACATGACCATTATGAATTAATTGGAAGAATATATGTGAATCGACTCACTTTCAGCATTTTAAAAGTGTCTCATAATTACATGACCATTATGAATTAATTGGAAGAACATATGTGAATCAATTCACTTTCAACATTTTAAAAGTGTCTCAAAATGATAAATGATAGGAGTAGTAATTATTCACACTCAAACACTTTGAATGCTTTATAAAAGCTTACTCCCACTTTGAATGTCTTCTTCTTTCAGTTTTTTTTCCTAATAAAATGTTAAAGCTTGCCTTGATACGTGAATTTAAAATTTTTGTAACTGTAAAAGAAAACTTCTTCAAATTCTTATACATGCATTTTCAGATTCTTCCCAGCACTCTATATATATAAGTGCACGATAGCGTATCTTTATCCCATCATCCTTGTATTCTTTGTGGTACGGTTTTCTTTACAGGTTTTATGATTGTCGCATCATAAAATTGGTAATAATTCTACACTCTACTCGTTACCTTTAAACTTTATTAAGATATTCATATATGTTGCTAGCTGACGTTGCTTGATTTTTTAATTAAATCTCAAGAATCAATAGCTTCTACGAACATTACTCTTGTCTTGCAACTCTCTCTCTCTCTCTCTCTATATATATATATATATATTGTATTTGGTGCTTCATCTTCTAAAGGCTATATATTCGACACGTAAAAATGGAACATATACCAAAAACATCGTCTATAAGAAAGTGTTAGGTATGATACATGCATCTAACATATTTGCAACGAATAACATAAGTAGATTATTATCTATACTGCATAACTAATTAAATTGACTGATTTTACTTTTCAGGTTCAGACGACATATAATTATTGAAATCCAATAATCAACTCATAAAATAGAAAAATCATTCTTTAATTGAGCTTGTAATTTTAATATTACATATTATACTATTCATTACATACACGTTTTAATATTAGCACTATCCTTTTAAAACATTTGTACTTCACGTGAATTTATAATTTTTGAACTTATTCACATTGAGTACACTTCAAAGTTAAATTACGATAATATCCTCCAAATATGAGTTACAATTTTTTCCTTGAAAAAAACTTCAATTAAATAATATTTTAATTACATTAGATGTAAGCCGTTGATGTTGTAGGACTTTAATACTTCATCAAATCAATTCAATGTATTCAATTAGGTTTGAGACCATTTATATTCTCCTTCCCTGTAACATTTTCTTTTAAATAAAAATTGCACGGGGCACCTTATTTGGTCGGTCCCATTTAATCTATACTTATTTTTTTTTAAACTTTTAACTTGTACCCACTTTTTAAATAACTTCAGCCCCTTTCTCCTCCTTCTTCTTCTTCTTCTTCTTCTTCTTCTTCTTCTTCTTCTTCTTCTTCTTCTTCTTCTTCTTCTTCTTTCTTGTGCTGCTGTTGGTGCTGCTATTGAACTTCAGTTCATCGGATGATTGCCATATATATGCTTATCAGAGCTGAAATTCGCTAGTTACAAAATAAAAATTTCAACTGAAGTTCGCTAGTTACAAAAACAAAAACTTTTGCCAGTTACAAAAACAAAAACTTCAGCAATTACAAAGAAAAGCTTTGTGTTAAGACGTGCACAAGTTAAACAAAAACTTCAGCAAATAGAGAACAAAACTTCAGCTACTTCAGCTCTAGTTCGCCAGTTACAAAATAAGAGCTGAAGTTCGCCAGTCACAAAAATAAAAACTTCAGCAATTACAAACAAAAGCTTTGCGTTAAGACGTGCACAAATTAAACAAAAACTTCAGCAAATAGAGAACAAAACTTCAGCTACTATGCTTAAGTTCATCAATTACAATCGTATGACAATCGTATTTATATAACTAATATTTGTTGTTTAAATAATATCTACCTAATTCGGTTATATTCAATAATTAATTAAGGTAGAGCTTCTATTTCCTTATTGTACATATATTTTAATATTATTTATATTGTTTTAAAATATTTGTACTTATTATTATGGGATACACGTGCAACGCACATGTCCGGAGACTAGTACCCCAAAAAACAAGTTAGAAGCTTTCTGCTTTAGATTCTGGTAAACTTTCCTTTTATGTAACTTTAAAATTATAGTAGGTTCAATGCTAAAAACCTTAAAAATTGAACCCATAATATTTAAATCCTAAATCCGCCTTTATTTATCAGAGATAAAACTTCTTAATGATTGGCACGTATTTCTCGTTAACAATTGTATCCGATCTTTGACAGGTGCTTGAGGAAGAAAAAGTTCATCACTTGTTTACTATAGGCGAGTATTCCCTTTATCTGATTCCACTGGATGAGTATGTATTGTCCTTTTAACTTGATGTTGTTTACAATGTGCGTTAGTTTTTTGCGATTTGATTCAAATAAAAGATTTTTTCCTTAGTTTAAGATCAGCATATGTAAAAGTATTTCCATTTATATGATAGGAGTATTTAGTTGATGGGGACACTTCCCCTTGGCATATAGCAAAAGCTATTCATAAACTCGAGGTGCTTTTTATGTTTACATGATACAACTAACTACTATCAGAATATGCTTCATTCTTTTAGGCAAAGTAGGTTCACCATTAATATTTGCTAATTGTGTAAGGCCTCGTAAAATTTTACCTAAAACTTGAGGTTTCGTGATACTAAGCTAGAGCTATGTGTTGGTGATTGTAACAGACTTTTTGGGCTTAGCAGTGAGTTGGGGAATGAAGGAAATTTTTGGCATATCTGGGTGTTTTCTGCGGTCCATTTTGCGGTTGTAGAACTGATCTGCAGACCGGAGATATACCGCAGAGTGAAGCAGAGAACTGGAATTTTGGACATTGTTCTGTGGTCAATTATGCGACCGCATAATCGTTTCACGGGTCGCGCACCCATCACAAATCCAGCATGAAGATTTCTGGAAGAGGGGTCTTGTAACGATCTGGCCGGTCGTTTCGTGAGTTATAGCCCTGTTTCGCCCATTTCTGCTTCCTTATGTGTTATTCAACTGTGTTGTGTTGTATCGGGTTGGTAGGTTCGAGTCCGGAGTAGTTTCGGAGTGGAATAAGACACTTAGTCTCTTATTTAGAAGGTTAAGTTGGAAAAGTCAACCGGATGTTGACTTATGAGTAAACGATCTCGGATTGGGGGTTTTATGGTTCAGATAGCTCCGTTAGGTGATTTTAGACTTAGAAGCGTGTCCGGAATGTAATTTGGATGTCCGTGGTAGAATTAGGCTTGAATTGGCGAAATTGGAAATTTGGTGATTTTCGGTCGGTAGTGGAAAATTTGACATCGAGGTCGGAATGGAATTTCGAGAGTTCGAGTAGGTTCGTAGTGTCATTTGTGATGTGTGTGCAAAATTTGAAGTTATTCGGATGAGGTTTGATAGGTTTCAGCATCGGTTGTGAAAGTTTGAGGTTTCAAGTTCATTAAGCTTGAATTGGTGTGCGATTCATGTTTTTGTTAATGTTTGATGTGATTTGAGAGCTCGATTGAGTTTGTATGGTATTTTAGGACTTGATGGTACCTTTGGTTGAGGTTCCGGAAGCCTCGAGTGTGTTTCGGGGTGAGTTTTGAGCGAGTCCGGGCATTTCCGGAACTCTCGTATGGTTCTAGTGCTTTAAAAATGCGAACCTCATCAGAATTTCGTGGACCGCATAATTTTGCCGCGATTGCACTCTAGGGAAAAGTTCTGCAGATCCGTTGGTCTGACTTCGGAAGCCTATATATTTTGATCTACAAGGAATTTTGAAATAATTCAAAAATGAAAGATATATCCCTTCGTGTCTAGTTTCCAGAAAGGTAAAGAAGTCAATATTTGGATATTTGTAGAGAAAGTTATATCTACAATACTAAATCCTGACAGTGCAACAACCAAAAGGTGCGGCCGCACCATTTTTATGCAACCGCAGGAGCTGGGATGTGCGACGCGCTTGGAATTGTGCGGACCAGACAGTGGGAGTTCATAGGGTGCACTATATAAACGGGGTTTAGGGCATTATTTCACATTTTGGATCTAGGGAGCTCGGTTTGTGTCGATATTTCGTGGGGTTTTCAGGAAATTCATCGGGGTAAGTGGTTCTAAATCGGATTTGATTAATATACATGAATATATCAATGATTTCATCGCCTGATTAGTACTTTGAGGTGGAAATTTGGGGAATTTTTTTAGAAACTTCATAAAATGAATTTTTGGGATTTGAATATCGATTTGAAGTCGGATTTGAGTGAAACTAGTATGGTTGGACTCGTGAGTGAATGAGTGTTCGTAATTTGTGACTTTTACCCGATTCCGAGTCGTGGGCTCGGGGACCCGGTTTGAGCCAATTTCGGGTTAGGGGGTCTAATTTGATAGTTTTTCGTGTGGAATTCATTTCTTTAGCATAAATTGATGGTATTGTACTGGTTGTGAATAGATTCAGAGCATTTGGAGGCCGAATCGAGGGGTAATAGCATCGCAAAGTAGAAATTTGACCGGTTTGAGGTAAGTAATGATTGTAAATCTAGTCCTGAGGGTATGAAACCCCGGATTTCGTATCTTTTTACTATTTTGAGGTGACGCACATGCTAGGTGAAGGGCGTGTGGACGTGCACCGTTGGGGATTGTGACTTGGTCCGTCCCGTAGAAACTGTAGAGTTGCATATTTTGTTGAAATTATATAATACCTATGTGTTTTAGAAAGAGTTTCTGTAAATTGGGCTGAATTCCATGTTCGGGCCTGGTGCGAGTGTTGTTTAGACCCTTAGGGGCCTTTTCTTACTATCCTCTCCCTATTTTTCGATTGAAAATCTATACTCAGCCATGGTTATACCTGTTTACTGTATAACTCAGTTTTATTACTCTGTTTTGATGCATATAAATGTTGTTTTGGGCTGAGTTCCATGTTTTTACTGAAATGCCCGAGTGGCTTGTGAGGTTTATGACTGAGTAAGGCCGAGGGCCTAATTTGTGAGGATATTTATGGGATCGGGCTGCACGCTGCAACATGTTTGATATAGGCCGAGGGCCTTGGTGATTTATGCCATGATTTGGCTTGATATAACGCTTGGGCTGAAGAAGCCCCTCCAGAGTCTGTACACACCCTCAGTGAGTGCAAGTACCTATTGAGTGCGAGTGCCGAGTGCAGAGTGTTGAGTGCTGAGTGACTTGGAGGCATGAGTGATGATGAGGTATGCCCGATGGGCTGTTTACGAGTGAATGTGAGGCTTGCCCGAGGGGCCGTATATGACTGATGTTTTTCCCAAGGGACTATTTAGGATTTCATTATTTTTACTCTCTTTTACATTGAGGATCTGTTGAAACTGTTGAAAAGCATCTTTTAAAACTAGGTTTTAACGAGATGATTTGACTCAAATACTGACTCGAAAGCATGTTGTATTTTACTGAGATTCCATGATGTGGAATTTATGTGTTTTACTGCTCGTCAATACTGCTCAGCCTTTATTTATGGTTGTTACTTACTGAATAGGCGCACTCACGTTACTCCCTGCACCTTGTGTGCAGATCCAGGTGTTACTGGGTGTGCTAGCGAGTGTTGATTTCATTCGCTGCATATCTATTGGAGTTATCAAGGTAGCTGCATGGCGATCTCATCCCTGCTCTTCTCCTTTCTATCTTCCTATAAATGTTGTTAGTTTATCTCTACACTGTATTAGTCTTAGTATTATCAGACATATATTGTAGATGCTCATGACTAGTGACACTCGATGTCGGGCCTTTATTTCCGCATTTTCTTTGCTTTGAATTTCTTATGAAAGATTTATGGTTAAATAGCTCGAAAGTAAATTTTTGAAATGAAATATTGTGCCGTTGGGGTAGTGGTAACTAAACTTCTATTGTTTCATTCTCTCACAGATGGTGAGTACGCGCACTACCGGACATGATGACCAACCACCAGTTAGGCCCGTGAGAGGCTGAGGCCGCGGTCGAGACCGTGGTAGGGGTAGGGGTGCAACCCGCGCAGCAGCCGGAGCAGTACCTGTAGACCCTCCAGTTACTCCAGATCAGGTCCCAGCCGTAGATGCTCCAGCGGGACCAGCTCAAACACCCTCTATTCCTATTGTGATTCCTGGCCTTCAGGAGGCCCGAGCCCAGATTTTATCAGTATGTACTGGCCTTGCTCAGGCGGTCTCAGTTACCACGGCCGCAACCACTTCTAGGCCGGGGGAGGCACTCAGACTCCCGCCGCTCACACACCTAAGCAGGTTGTTCAGGGACTTCAAACACCGGGGGCACCTCCAACCCAACCGGTTGCAATTGCTGAGGACTATGTAGTTCCTGTTATGACAGAGGATGAGCAGCGCAGATTGGAGAGGTTTGCGAGACTCCAACATCCATCATTTAGTGATGCTGAGGGTGAGGATGCATAGGGTTTCTTGGATAAATGTTAGAGGATGCTTCGGACACCGGGTATTCTAGAGACCAGTAGGGTCTCATTTACTACCTTCCAGTTCTCTGGGGCTGCATTTAGTTGGTGGGAGGCTTACAAGAGGCGTAGGATGGTTGGTGCAGCACCCCTTACTTGGCAGCAGTTCTCTGTTCTCTTTCTGGAGAAGTTTGTACCTAAGTCTCGCAGAGAGGAGCTGCACAGGCAGTTTGAGTAGCTTCGACAGGGTGATATGTCTGTTACATAGTATGAGACACAGTTCTTCGAGTTGGCCCGTCATGCGGTCTGGTTGGTTCCCACAGACCGAGAGAGGATCATGAGGTTTATAGATGGCCTCAGTTTTCAGATTCGATTGCTTATGGCCAGAGAGAGAGTGTCTGGTGCTACTTTTGATGAGGTTGTCGACATTGATCGACAAATTGAGATGGTCCGTGGTCAGGAGAGGAGTGAGAGGGAGGCTAAGAGGCCTCGTGGTCAGGGTGGATTCAGTGGTGCTCTTTATGAGGGTCAGTTCCAGCACGGCAGAGGCCTTCCATTCAGGCATGCTCAGTCAGCTCGCCCAGTCCACCGTGGTGCATCATCAGGTCATGGTTCTCACAGTTCTCATTAGAGCCATTCTTCATTTAGTGCCCTCCCATCCCAGAGTTCATCTCGTGCTCCATCAACTCAGGGCTCTTCTATGCCAGGTTCTTCTACCAATTATCCCGGTGCTAGGGGTTCCCTTCAGTCTCTGTCACCAGCACCAGGGAGTTGTTTTGAATGCGGGGAGTTTGGGTATATTTGGAGGCAGTGTCCTCATCGTCATGGGGGTTCATCTCAGCAGAGGAGTCATTCATCGGCTTCATCTCTAGTTACTTCACCACCCGCCCAGCCAACTAGGGGTGGGGGTCAGTTAGCTAGAAGTCAACCTAGAGGGGGAGGTCGATCAGGTGGTGGTCAAGCCCATTTCTATGCACTCCCAGCCAGTCCAGATGTTATGGCTTCAGATGCCATGATCACATGTATTGTTTCATATTTTCACAGAGATGCCTCCGTATTATTTAACCCTGGTTCCATATATTCATATGTTTCCTCATATTTTGCTCATTTTCTGGATATGCGCCGGGAGTCTTTAGTTTCATCTGTTCATGTATCTACTCCTGTGGGCGATACTATTGTTGTGGACCGTGTGTATCGGTCATATGTGGTGACTATTAGGGGTCTGGAGACCTGAGTGGATCTATTGTTGCTCAGTATGGTTGACTTTGATGTGATATTGGGCATGGATTGGTTATCTCCATGTCATGATGTTCTAGATTGTCACTCTAAGACCGTGACCTTAGCAATGCCGGGATTTCTGAGGGTTGAGTGGAGCGGGTCTATAGATTATGTACCTAGTAGGGTGATTTCATACTTAAAGGCTCAGTGAGTGGTTGAGAAGGGTTGTCTATCTTATTTGGATTTTGTGAGAGATGTCAGTGCAGAGACTTCTACTATTGATTCTGTTTCGGTGGTGCATGATTTTCCGGATGTGTTCCTTGCAGACCAGCCGGGCATGCCGCCTGTTAGGGATATTGACTTTGGTATTGATTTGGTGCCGGACATGCAGCCCATTTCCATTCCACCGTATAGTATGGCACCTTCGGAGTTGAAGAAATTGAAAGAACGATACTTAGCAGCCCAATCTTTCCTGTTCACACTCACCGTTTTCTCTAATAATTGCTTAATTTCTCTGTTGGATACCTCTATTTGTCCACTTGTTTGAGGGTGATATGTTGTTGCAACTCGATGACGGACCCCATATTTAGCTAAAAGGTTATTAACCAACCGATTGAAAAAGTGGGTTCCTTCATCACTAATCAAGGCAAGTGGAGTACCAAATCTGGAGAATATATTCTTCTTCACAAACGCAGCGACAACTATGGCATCATTCGTCGGCAATGCAATTGCCTCCACCCATTTTGACACGTAGTCAACTGCCAGCAAAATGTATTTATTTCTCCTGGATGATGGGAATGGACCCATAAAGTCTATCCCCCATACATCAAAAATCTCTACCTCCAAGATATTATTCAAAGGAATCTCGTGCTTCCTTGTTATCGTTCCTGTTCTCTGGCACTGGTCACACTTCTTAACAAATGCATGGGCATATTTGAATAGCGTCGGCCAAAAAAACCCAGATTGTAGCACTTTCTCCGCTGTTCTATCGCCACCATGATGACCCCCATATGGTGATGCATGATAATCATACAACACAAGTTCCACTTCTTTATCAGGAATACATTTCCTCATTAATTGATCACCACACTCTTTGTACAGGTAGGGCTCATCCCAGTAGTAAAACTTCACATCGCGTAAGAACCTCTTTCTTTCTTCAGATTCTATTTCCGGAGGAAGTACCCCACTCACCAGATAATTCACATAATCAGCATACCACGGAGGAGGGTCTTGGGTTATAGNAATTCTGTTGTGCATCATCAAGGGTCTTACTCGCATAGTAGATGGAATAAAACACCTTGTCTTTCCTTTGGCCTAACACTGTCCCAATTGCATGGTCACCTGCATCACACATAAGTTCAAATGGTACTGACCAATCAGGTGCAACAATTATGGGGAAGCTACTAATTTCTTTTTGAGCTCCTCAAATGCCTTCAGGTAGGGTGCATCAAACTTGAACTTGACATCTTTTTCCAGCAACCTGCACAAATGAGTAGAAATTTTAGAAAAATCTTTAATAAAGCGCCTATAAAATCCTACGTGTCCCAAGAAACTCCGGACGCCCTTCACTGAAATTGGTGGAGGTAGTTTTTCAAATACCTCCACTTTTGCCTTATCAACTTCGATGCCACTTTTAGATACTCTATGACCCAAAACGACGCCTTCCTGCACCATAAAGTGACACTTCTCCCAATTTAACACCAGATTCGTTTCTTCACAACGGGCCAACACCATGCTCAGATTTTTCAAACAATTATCATAAGATAACCCAAAGACTGAGAAGTCATCCATGAAAAACCTCTACAAAGTTTTCCACCATGTCAGTGAAAATAGCCATCATACATCTCTGAAAGGTGGCTGGTGCATTGCAAAGACCAAATGGCATTCGCTTGAAGGCGAAGGTGCCATAAGGGCAAGTAAAC
>ML306790.1:48761-93152 GCA_005239505.1 Nicotiana paniculata
CATTTGATCAATGAATGGGAGTGGAAAATGATCCTTGCGGGTTGCTTTGTTGAGCCTTCGATAATCAATGCAAACTCTCCAACCCGTAACAGTGCGGGTAGAAATTAGCTCATTCTTTTCATTCTCAATCACGTGAGGCCCTCCCTTTTTGGGCACACATTGAACCGGGCTCACCCAGTTGCTGTCAGAAATAGGGAAAATGATACCTGCATCCAGCAATTTTATTACTTCTTTCTTCACTACTTCTTTCATGATGAGATTTAGCCTTCTTTGCTGCTCAACACTCGGGCAATGTACATCTTCTAAAAAGATTTTATGCATGCAAAACTATGGGCTGATTCCCTTAATATCCGCAATGGTCCACCAAATCACCTTTTTGTGCTCACGAAGTACCCTAAGCAATTTCTTTTCTTGTGTATTGGTCAGGTTGGATGAGATAATCACGGGCAATGTCTCAGAGTTCCCCAAATAAGCATAGCGTAAATGTGCTAGAAGAGGTTTGAGTTCCAGCTTTGGAGCCTCTTCAATAAATGGCTTAGGAGGGGTTAGAGTAACATGCTTGTTCAACTCTTCAAATTTTCCTAGCCCGTGGAGGTAACTGCAGGATACTTCAAGAACTTTCTCAATGTCTCCACTTGTTTCATCCCCACAGTCTTCTTCATCCCCAACCAACACTCGCTCAAGAGGGTCAACAAGACTCATGTAGGGAACCATTGACGCCGATTTGCTTTCCACTACAGTAATCATGGATAGCTCTTCATAGTGGACAGGTAACTTGAGTGCCTTATAAACATTAAACACCTCCACTCGATCACCAACTCGCATCGTCATTTTCCCTTCACACACATCAATGATAGCTCGGCCTGTAGCTAGGAAGGGATGTCCCAAAATAAATGGGACTTCCTGTTCAGGCTCATAGTCCAAGATAATGAAATCAGCTGGGAATATGAAAGAGCCCACTTGAACCAACACATCTTCAATTACTCCCTCAGGATGAGCAAGGGAGTGATCTGCCAATTGTAAAATCACTGTTGTTGGGAGTGGCTCACCCAACCCCAACTGCTTGAACACAGATAGTGGAATCAAATTTATGCTTGCCCCAAGATCGCACAAAGCTCGCCCGACTGCATGCTTACCAATTGAGATTTGGATAGTAAAACTACCCGGATCTTTTAATTTCTGAGGTAGCTTGCTTTGAATTCTTGAGCTAACTTCCTCAGTGAGTGCCACGGTTTCGAACTCGGTCAGCCTTCTCTTATTTGCTACAATGTCCTTAATGTATTTAGCATATTTGGGCACCTCTTGCAAAATGTCTACCAATGGAATATTGATTTGTACCTGCTTCAAGAGGTCAAGAAACTTTTTGTATGCGGCATTATCTTTCACCTTTTGCAACATTTGAGGGAATGGATGGGGTAGCCTCGCAACAAATGGTAGGGGTTGCTCAGCCACTGCCTTCTTTGTTGGCTTATCTGATTCTTTTGGGTTGTCTAATGTTGATTCAATAGTGGATGGTTTCTCATTAAAAGTTACCTGCTTTCTCTTTTTGGACTGGACTTCTTCTAATTTCCTCCCACTCCTCAATGATACATCATTAACAAATGCTTTAGGATTAGCTTCAGTGTCACTTGGAAGAGCTCCCGTTGGTCGGGTATTTTGAGAACTGGCGAGTTTCCCCACTTGACGTTCTAAATTTCTCATCGCTACAGTCTGGGCTTGGTGATCAGCCATTATTTTCTGATTGAAANGCTGATGGTTCAGCCTGAGGTGGCTTGTATTGCTGTTGAGGTGCTGGATGCCTGTAGTGATTCTGAGTGCTTTGATTTCCACCTCAAGAGAAGTTTGGGTGGTTTCTCCAGTTGGGGTTATAAGTGTTTCCATATTGATTTGCTTGTCCCCTATTCGCGTTACCCACAAAGCAGACAGACTCTTGATTAGCTGGGCATAAATCACTCGAATGACCCTCTCCACAGACTTCACAAAATACTTGAATTTGTTGCACTGGTTGGGCCTTTTGCACTGGTTGAGATTGTTGCTTGTTAATGATCAGGTTCATCTGATTTAGTTGGTTAGTCAATGTGGAAATCTGAGCTGATAATGCTGAGACCACATCTAGTTCAAGAACCCCTGGTGACTGTTGAACCACATTTCTCACCATTTCACCTTGCCAGTCTGGATTGCTTTTGGAAAATTTATTCAGTAATGCAAATATTTCATCATAATTCTTATCCAACACCTGACCTCCGGCTGCTGCATCTACCATAATTTTTGTTTGCGGATGGATCCCTTCAATGAAAGTGTGAACTAACACCTCGTTTGTTTGATTGTGATGAGGGCAATCTCTGAGTAGCCCCTTGAACCTTTCCCATGCTGAATATAAAGATTCACCCGTTTTCTGTTTAAAGGAGACTATCTCACTCCTGATCTTTGCAGTCTTTCCCGAAGAGAAGAACCTTGCCAGAAATTTTATCGCCAAATCGTTCCATGTTGTAATGGAATCAGCTGGTTCTGCCTTCAACCATCACTTTGCTTCGCCCAATAGAGAGAATGGGAAAAGCGCGAGCCTCACATGATCTGGCGTGACGCCGTTAGTGATATAAGTATCACTAATTTCCAAGAATTTCAGAATGTGCTGCTGTGGATCCTCGTGTGGAAGACCCAAAAACTGCCCGTTTGCATGAAGTAGTTGGATCATGCTCTGTTTCAGCTCAAAGTGCCCAGTGATTCTGGGCTTCATGATGCTGGAGGTAACATTAGCAATACTGGGCATTGCTACCTCCTGAACAACCATGTGTTGTTCCTCTGCTATGTTCACAGGAAATTGGATGAGGTCCTGAATATTGTCTGTATCTCTTGCTTCTCGCAACCTCCTGTGAAATGTTCTCTCAGGTTCGGGGTCAAAGACGTCAAGTCTGTCTTGGCTTCTAACCTTACACATTCAATCTAATTTCCTGAGATTAGAGCAAAAATCACGTGACGTTAGACTCAATGAAATAAACAATTAAAGAAAAAACTAGAAAGTAGTCTATATTCAAGTCCCCGGCAACGACGCCAAAAACTTGTTGGTCCCAAACGCACACGCAAGTATACGTGGTCGTAGAAAGTAATATAATGTTAAATCGTATGTCGAACCCACAAGGACTTGCGTAAACTACTTGCTAAATCACTGTAGTTGTTATTTAATCAAGCCATCCAGGAATGTAACTAATTTATACTACGAATCTATGGAATAACTAATTATCAAGTACGAAGTATTGTTTTGTATTCAGTAGAGGCAAATATTCCAGGGTTGTGATAAATTCACCACTCGTATTGCATTCTAATTAACTCCCCCCTTCATATAATTCACTCATGGTTGCTAATTAACCGATAAACACTCTCATAGCCTTCTCCCAAAGCACTATTCGCCTATTCTCAATAGATTAACGCCTATATTCCTATGAAATTAATCTATTAGAACGCATTAGGATTATGGTGTTTAATTAAGCACGGTGACTAGGTATATTCCTATCCTAACCACAAATCCCCTCCCCTGAAGGGTTAAGATCGCGCTCTTCAATTCTTCTTTAATCTATATACGACTTTCCCAAGCAACATAGATAATATATAGAACCAAATTGCTGGCCAGACAATTAAGCAATTAAACACAGAATTGAAGAAACAACCATATATTGAGTGAACTATAGTCAAGGTTAAATTAATGTCGAACAACAATATTCATGGCTAAACCACAACCCCAGAACAATGGGTGTTTATCCACTCATGCTAAAATCAAAAGATTGCATACGTGTTGAATTAATTGTAAATACTAGAAAAAGATGAAGAAAACTGATAATCCTTCGCTTCCTAATGATCCCGTGTGTATCTTCTCTCCAAAGTGGCATCTCCTCCCAAAGTTGTGTTTTTGGGTCTATTTATATGTTTTGGGACAAACCCTAAACATGTAGGATACTTCTAGTCAAACCGGGAAACACTTAAAACCTTCAAAACTCGGACTAGGATGGATCAAGGACAAGGCGTTACAGGCCAAACGCCTGGATAATGCCTGGCCAGGGCTAGCATTATGGCCCAAACGCCCCCCAAACGCCTGGTGACACCAGGATTTATAGCCCAAACGCCCGGCTAAAGCCTGGTATGACCAGGCTTTACAACCAAAATTCTCGGCTATAGCCCGGTTCACTCCTTTGTACTCTTGAGCGTATTTTTGATGTTTATGCATCCATTTAGCTCGGCTTCCATCTCCAATTCACCTACACATGAAATAGACTCCATTATGCACATACGACGTGTATTTTTATCATTAACGCAATTAACAATTGTTTGATTTTAGCATGAGTGGCTAAACACCCATTGTTCTGGGGTTGTGGTTTAGCCATGAATATTGTTNCCTTCAGGGGAGCGGATTTGTGGTTAGGATAGGAATATACCTAGTCACCGTGCTTAATTAAACATCATAATCTTAATGCGTTCTAATAGATTAATTTCATAGGAATATAGGTGTTAATCTATTGAGAATAGGCGAATAGTGCTTTGGGAGAAGGCTATGAAAGCGTTTATCGGTTAATTAGCAACCATGAGTGAATTATATGAAGGGGAGAGTTAATTAGAATGCAATACGAGTGGTGAATTGATCACAACCCTGGAATATTTGCCTCTACTGAATACAAAACAATACTTCGTACTTGATAATTAGTTATTCCATAGATTCGTAGTATAAATTAGTTACATTCCTGGATTTTATTTTGGCTTGATTAAATAACAACTACAGTGATTTAGCAAGTAGTTTACGCAAGTCCTTGTGGGTTCGACATTCGATTTAACATTATATTACTTGCTACGACCACGTATACTTGCGTGTGCGTTTGGGACCAACAAGTTTTTGGCGCTGTTGCCGGGGACTTGAATATAGACTACTTTCTAGTTTTTTCTTTAATTGTTTATTTCATTGAGTCTAACGTCACATGATTTTTTCTCTAATCTTAGGAACTTCGATTGAATGCGTAGGGTCAGAAGCCAGGACAGACTTGACGGCTTTGACCCCGAACCTGAGAGAACAGTTCACAGGAGGTTGCGAGAAGCAAGATATACAGACAATATTCAGGACCTCATCCAATTTCTTGTGAACATAGCAGAGGAACAACACATGGCTGTTCAGGAGGTAGCAATGCCCAGTAATGCTAATGTTACCTCCAGCATCATGAAGCCCAGATTCACTGGGCACTTTGAGCTGAAACAAAGCATGATCCAACTACTTCATGCAAACGGGCAATTTTTGGGTCTTCCACACGAGGATCCACAGCAACACATTCTGAACTTCTTGGAAATTAGTGATACTTATATCACTAACGGGGTCACACCAGATTATGTGAGGCTCACGCTTTTCCCATTCTCTCTATTGGGCGAAGTAAAGCGATGGCTGAAGGCAGAACCAGCTAATTCCATTACAACATGGAACGATTTGGCGAGAAAATTTCTGGCAATGTTCTTCCCTTCGGAAAAGGCTGCAAAGATCAGGAGTGAGATAGTCTCCTTTAAACAGAAAATGGGTGAATCTTTTTATTCAGCATGGGAAAGGTTCAAGGGGCTGCTCAGAGATTGCCCTCATCACAATCAAAAAATGAGGTGTTAGTTCAAACTTTCATTGAAGGGCTCCATCCGCAAACAAAAATTATGGTAGATGCAGCAGCCTGAGGTCAGGTGTTGGAGAAGAGCTATGATGAAATATTTGCATTACTGAATAAATTCTCCAAAAGCAATCCAGACTGGCAAGGTGAGATGGGGAGAAATATGGTTCAACAGTCACCAGGGGTTCTTGAACTAGATGTGGTCTCAGCATTGTCAGCTTAGATTTCCACATTGACTAACCAAGTAAATCAGATGAACCTGATCATTAACAAGCAACAATCTCAACCAGTGCAAAAGGCCCAACCAGTGCAACAGATTCGAGTATTTTGTAAAGTCTGTGGAGAGGGTCATTCGAGTGATTTATGCCCAGTTAATCCAGAGTCTGTCTGCTTTGTGGGTAACGCGAATAGGGGACGAGAAAATCAATATGGAAACACTTATAACCCCAACTGGAGAAACCACCCAAATTTCTCTTGGGGTGGAAACTAAAGCACTCAGAATCACTACAGGCATCCAACACCTCAACATCAGCACAAACCACCTCAGGTTGAACCATCAGCAAGCCTTGAGGAGATTATGAAGAGAATGATGAATGACCAACTTGCTTTCAATAAGAAAATAATGGTTGATCACCAAGCCCAGACTGAAGCGATGAGAAATTTAGAACGTCAATTTGGGCAACTCGCCAGTTCTTAAAATACCCGACCAACGGGAGCTCTTCCAAGTGACACTGAAGCTAATCCTAAAGCATCTATTAATGCTGTATCATTGAGGAGTGGGAGGAAATTGGAAGAAGTCCAGTCCAAAAGGAGAAAGCAGGTAACTTTTAATGAGAAACTAACCACTATTGAATCAACATCAGACAACCCAAAAGAATCAGATAAGCCAGCAAAGGAGGTAGTGGCAGAAACCCCCACCATTTGTTGCGAGGCCACCCCCTCCATTCCCTCAAAGGTTGCAAAAAGTAAAAGATAATGCCGCATACAAAAAGTTTCTTGACCTTGAAGCAGGTACAAATCAATTTTCCACCGGTAGACATTCTGTAGGAGGTGCCCAAATATGCTAAATACATCAAGGACATTGTGGCCAATAAACGAAGGCTGGCTGAGTTCGAAACCGTTGCGCTCACTGAGGAAGTTAGCTCAAGAATTCAAATCAAGCTACCTCAAAAATTAAAAGAGCCGGGTAGTTTTACTATCCAAATCTCAATTGGTTAGCATGCAGTCAGGAGAGCTTTGTGCGATCTTGGGGCAAGCATAAATTTGATGCCACTATCTGTGTTCAAGCAGTTGGGGTTGGGTGAGCCACACCCAACAACAGTGATTTTACAATTGGCTGATCGCTCCTTTGCTCATCCTGAGGGAGTAATTGAAGATGTGCTGGTTCAGGTGGGCTCTTTCATATTCCCAGTTGATTTCATTATCTTGGACTATGAGCCTGATCAGGAAGTCCCATTTATTTTGGGACGTCCCTTCCTAGATACAGGCCGAGCTATCATTGATGTGTGTGAAGGGAAAATGACGATGCGAGTTTGTGATCGAGTGGAGGTGTTTAATGTTTATAAGGCACTCAAGTTACCTGTCCACTATGAAGAGCTATCCATGATTACTGTAGTGGAAAGAAAATCCGCGTCAATGGTTCCCTACATGAGTCCTGTTGACCCTCTTGAGCGAGTGTTGGTTGGGGATAAGGAAGACTGTGGGGATGAAACAAATGGATACATTGAGAAACTTCTTGAAGTATCCTGCAGTTACCTCCATGGGCTAGGAAAATTTGAAGAGTTGAACAAGCCTGTTACTCTAACCCCTCCTAAGCCATCTATTGAAGAGGCTCCAAAGCTAGAACTCAAACCTCTTCCAACACATTTACGTTATGCTTATTTGAGGAACTCTGAGACATTGCCCGTGATCATCTCATCCAGTATGACCAATACAAAAGAACAGAAATTTCTTAGGGTACTTCGTGAGCAAAAAAAGGCGATTGGATGGACCATTGCAGATATTAAGGGAATCAGCCCATTGTTTTGCATGCATAAAATCTTTTTGGAATATGGACATCGCCTGAGTGTTGAGAAGCAAAGAAGGCTAAATCCTATCATGAAAGAAGTAGTGAAGAAAGAAGTAATAAAATTGCTGGATGCATGTATCATTTTCCCTATTTCTGACAGCAACTGGGTGAGCCCGGTTCAATGTGTGCCCAAAAAGGGAGGGATGACCGTGATTAAGAATGAAAAGAATGAGCTAATTACTACCCGCATTGTTACGGGTTGGAGAGTTTGCATTTATTATCGAAGGCTCAACAAAGCAACCCTCAAAGATCATTTTCCACTCTCATTCATTTATAAAATGCTGGACAGATTAGCAGGGCATGAATATTATTTCTTTTTGGATGGGTATTCAGGTTACAATCAAATTGTCATATGCCTAGAGGATCAGGAGAGGACCACGTTTACTTGCCCTTATGGCAACTTCGCCTTCAAGCGAATGCCATTTGGTCTTTGCTATGCACCAGCCACCTTCCAGAGATGTATGATGGCTATTTTCACTGACATGGTGGAAAAATTCGTAGAGGTGTTCATGGATGACTTCTCAGTATTTGGGTCGTCTTATGATGATTGTTTAAAAAATCTGAGCATGGTGTTGGCCCGTTGTGAAGAAACGAATCTGGTGTTAAATTCGGAGAAATGTCACTTTATGGTGCAGGAAGACATCGTTTTGGGTCATAGAGTATATAAAAGTGGCATCAAAGTTGATAAGGCAAAAGTGGAGGCAGTTGAAAAATTACCTCCACCAATTTCAGTGAAGGGCGTCCGGAGTTTCTTGGGACACGCAGGATTTTATAGGCGCTTTATTAAAGATTTTTCTAAAATTGCCACTCCTTTGTGCAGGTTGCTGCAAAAAGATGTCAAGTTCAAGTTTGATGCACCCTGCTTGAAGGCATTTGAGGAGGTCAAAAAGAAATTGGTAGGTGCCCCCATAATTGTTGCACCTGATTGGTCAGTACCATTTGAACTTATGTGTGATGCAAGTGACCATGCAATTGGGGCAGTGATAGGCCAAAGGAAAGACAAGGTGTTTTATTCCATCTACTATGCGAGTAAGACCCTTGATGATGCACAACAACATTACACCACCACTGAAAAGGAGCTGTTAGCTGTGGTGTGGGCCTTTGAAAAATTTCGGGCATACTTGGTGGGAACAAAAGTTCTAGTCCACACAAATCACGCAGCAATCGGGTATTTATTTATAAAGAAAGAGTCTAAAGCTAGATTGATGCGCTGGGTTTTATTGTTGCAGGAATTTGATGTGGAGACAAGAGACCGAAAGGGCACTGATAACCAAGTAGTTGACCATCTGTCGAGGCTGGAAAATCATGATCATGTTGAGGAGGGTGGAGATATTAAAGAAGTTTTTCCTGATGAGCAACTTTTTGCTATAACCCAAGACCCTCCTCCGTTGTATGCTGATTATGTGAATTATCTGGTGAGTGGGGTACTTTCTCCGAAAATAGAATCTGAAGCAAGAAAGAGGTTCTTACGTGATGTGAAGTTTTACTACTGGGATGAGCCCTACCTGTACAACGAATGTGGTGATCAATTAATGAGGAAATGTATTCGTGATAAAGAAGTGGAACTTGTGCTGTATGTTTTTCATGCATCACCATATGGGGGCCATCATGGTGGCGATAGAACAACGGCGAAAGTGCTACAATCTAGTTTTTTTTGGCCGACGCTATTCAAAGATGCCCATGCATTTGTTAAAAAATGTGACCAGTGCCAGAGAACAGGAATGATAACAAGAAAGCACGAGATACCTTTGAATAATATCTTGGACGTACAGATTTTTGATGTATGGGGGGTAGACTTTATGGGTTTATTCCCATCATCCAGGCGAAATAAATAAATTTTGCTGGCAATTGACTACGTGTCGAAATGGGTGGAGGCAATTGCATTGCCGACGAATGATGCCATGGTTGTCGCTGCGTTTGTGAAGAAGAATATATTCTCCAGATTTGGTACTCCACGTGCCTTGATTAGTGATGAAGGAACCCACTTTTTCAAGCGGTTGTTGAATAACCTTTTAACTAAATATGAGGTCCGTCATCGAGTTTCAACAACATATCACCCTCAAACAAGTGGACAAGTAGAGGTATCCAACAGAGAAATTAAGCAAATATTAGAGAAAACGGTGAGTGTGAACAGGAAAGATTGGGCTGCTAAGTTAGATGATTCCTTATGGGCATACAGAACAGCGTACAAAACACCAATTGGGTCATCACTGTACAAGTTGGTCTATGGGAAGGCATGTCACTTGCCTGTAGAGCTTGAACATAAGGCATATTGGGCCATCAAGAAGCTAAACATGAACCTTGAAGCCGCGGGTGAGAAAAGATTGCTGCAGTTGGATCAATTGGATGAGTTTAGGTTGCACTCATACGAAAATGCCAAACTTTACAAAGAAAAGACCAAGAGATGGCATGACAAACATATAAACCCGAGTCATTTTGATCTAGGCCAGCATGTATTATTATTCAATTCTAGGCTGAGACTGTTTCCTGGAAAGCTGAAATCGAGATGGCCAGGCCCGTTTGAGATAATGAGATTCACCCATATGGTGCACTTGAGTTGCGAGATATACATGGTGAAAGAAAATTTTTAGTGAATGGACATAGAGTCAAACACTATTGGGGTGGTACCATAAATCGTGAGAAGACCAAGGTCGTGCTCGCTGATGAGTGAGGCAAGATTCTGCGTCATGCCGCGACGTTAAATAAGGCGCTTGTTGGGAGGCAACCCATCCTGTATATCTATTCTTTTTTTAATTTTTATTTTAGTGTCAGTTTTATGTTGTTTTTATTTTGCAGAGTAGGGGAAGTCTGAGTACCCAAAATTTGAAGCTGAGGGGCAGATTTGAGCTTACGTGTGGGGTCATCCCGACTCTAAAGATTGAGAATCATATCCGAGCTAGACCCAAGAGGATCTCAGGGAGTATTTCTCACCCTTGTTTTAATCATGCATCGAGGACTATGCATAACATAAGTGTGGGGTGGGGAACTACTTTCTGAGGTGTAATTGTATAAAATTATTATTTTTTAGAAAAATCTCTCAACGATGGATCTGTTGGACAATTTTCTTGAGGGATAAAGTCCGATTTAAAAATACTGAAAAGATTTTTAATTTTTTTGTAGGATAGTTAGGTAGTATCCCTTATTTTTTCTTTGGGCACCGGTTCTTTTCCAAGGGTGTAACTTGAACCGGGGATTTAAAATTATTTTTTTAGAGTATTTAGGAAGAAACTGAGTAACTTAGAAATACCCTATGACATGTTTGATGCCAGCATATTAGGTTATGACATACATACTGCTTTCCCCTATATTGGGTTTGACATGTGATGCCTCAGTAAAGATAAATAGCCTATATTGTGACACCTTAGCTCAGTTGCTCGACTTGTATGCTACATAGTGTAATATTACTTAATTTTCTCAATTTTGTGTGCTTGCTTGACTTGAGAGTTGAATAAAATTGTTTGTGATTGAGTCATGTGCAGTGTGTGAGTGAGGTTTAGTGATTTTCTATGCTATCCTGTGTAGTCTAGAACTTTCCCCGTGTGTTAATCGAAGCGAAATTGTAGGTTATGCTAGTCTAGGAGATGATGTAGGCATTTTCTTGCTTGATCATGGATGTGCTTGTCACATAAGAATTACATTTTCCATTGCTAGCCCTTTGAGCCTTTAGACCTTTTCTTTGGTACCCACATTACAAGCCGTAGCCCTATTTTGTTCTTAAATTGAGATTTTTGCACCTTTTCCTCCTAAGGCACTTAGTCGCTAAAAGAAGTAAGGTGGGATATTGGGGATTAACTTTTGAGTGGATCCATGGAAAGGCCTGTTAGTGCTAAAAATTATATTCAAAAGTCACTAGCCATTGCATATTCATGTATGGAGTGTGTGTATGAAAGAAAGAAAAAAAAGGATAGTAAAAGTATGTACAAAAAGATACGCACCTCCAAATTTTTATTAATTTGTGCTGGTGAAAATATAGAAGTGCTTAATTGAAAAAGACCTATGTTGAATATGAATTGTGGAAAGGGAATTGGTTGAGAAGAATATGTGTTGAGTTGTGAAGGTAGTGTATTAAATTGCTTAGGAGGCTTAGTCACTATTCCTAAATATATACTACCCATCCCTTAGCCTACATTACAACCTTAAAAGTCCTAATTGATCATAGGTTTGGCTAACTTGAATTAGTAGAGATCTACACTAAGGTCAAGCTTATGGTACGACCACGGGATGCATATGAATTCTTTGTGAGAGTGAGTGAATTTGTTCAATTGTGTGATGTCCTTAAATAATGTTCAAAAGCATATTTGAATGTGCGGACTAGTTATATTCACTCTTTTGTTTGTGGTGAGGGCACATGATCTCATGAATCATTGGTAATATTGTAAACTTTCTTGTTGGATAGGTGCGTGAATTGAGAGGGTTAGTGGTTGCAAGTTGACTCTTGAGGTTGGGTGGTTGCAATTAGGTTATTGATATGATTGATTAAGTTGTTATACTTGGGCATGTTTAAAGAAGGGAATGAATGTGAAATTTTGTTCATACTTGATTGCCGGTATCGATCATAGTTAAGGGGTAAGGTGTGTGATTGAAAAGTAAAATACTCCTTGATAATTAATTGTGTACGTGTTGAAGGGTAGTAGATCCATTGCTCGAGGATGAGCAAGAGTCTAAGTGTGGGGTGTCGATGCGTGGCTATAATTCATGGTTTAAAGCATTATGTGCCTTACATTTTATGTGCGTTAATGATAAAAATACACGTCGCATGTGCATAATGGAGTCTATTTCATGTGTAGGTGAATTGGAGATGGAAGCCGAGCTAAATGGATGCATAAACGTCAAAAATACGCTCAAGAGTCAAAAAAGAGTGAACCGGACTATAGCTGGGCGTTTGGGCTGTAAAGCCTGGTCATACCAGGATCAGGGACCAGGCGTTTGGGGGGCGTTTGGCCCATAACGCCAGCCCTGGACAGGCATTAGCCAGGCCTTTGGCCTGTAACGCCTGGTCCCTGATCCGGCCTAGTCCGATTTTTGAAGGTTTTAAGTGTTTCCCGATTTGACTAGAAGTATCCTACACGTTTAGGGTTTGTCCCAAAACATATAAATAGACCCAAAAACACAACTTTGGGAGGAGATGCCACTTTAGAGAGAAGATACACACGGGATCATTAGGAAGCGAAGGATTATCAGTTTTCTTCATCTTTTTCTAGTATTTACAATTAATTCAACACTTATGCAATTGTTTGATTTTAGCATGAGTGGCTAAACACCCATTTTTCTAGGGTTGTGGTTTAGCCATGAGTATTGTTGTTTGACATTAATTTAACCTTGACTATAGTTCACTCAATATATGGTTGTTTCTTTAATTTTGTGTTTAATTGCTTAATTGTCTGGCCAGTAATTTGGTTCTATATACTATCTATGTTATGCTTGGGAAAGCCGTATATAGATTAGAGAAGAATTGAAGAGAGTGCGATCTTAACCCTTCAGGGGAGCGGATTTGTGGTTAGGATAGGAATATACCTAGTCACCGTGCTTAATTAAACATCGTAATCTTAGTGCGTTCTAATAGATTAATTTCATAGGAATATAGGCGTTAATCTATTGAGAATAGGCGAGTAGTGCTTCGGGAGAAGGCTATGAGAGCGTTTATCGGTTAACTAGAAACCATGAGTGAATTATATGAAGGGGAGAGTTAATTAGAATGCAATACCAGTGGTGAATTGATCACAACCCTGGAATATTTGCCTCTACTGAATACAAAATAATACTTCGTACTTGATAATTAGTTATTCCATAGATCCGTAATATAAATTAGTTACGTTCCTGGATTTTATTTTGGCTTGATTAAATAACAACTACAGTGATTTAGCAAGTAGTTTACGCAAGTCCTTGTGGGTTCGACATTCGATTTAAAATTATATTACTTGCTACAACCACGTATCTTGCGTGTGCGTTTGGGACCAACAAAGAACAACTTCAGGAATTCCTAGATAAGGGGTTTATTCGGCCTAGTGTGTCACCTTGGGGTGCACCGGTTCTATTTGTGAAGAAGAAGGATGGTTCCATGAGATTATGTATTGATTACAAACAGTTGAACAAGGTCACAGTCAAGAACAAGTATCCTTTTCCTCGTATTGATGATTTATTTGACCAGCTTTAGGGAGTGAGGGTGTTCTCTCCATTATGGCCATTATGAGTTCTTGGTGATGTATTTTGGGATGACCAATTCCCCAGCATCGTTCATGCATTTGATGAACAGTGTATTCCAGCCATATTTGGATTCCTTCATTATTTTATTCATTGATGACATCCTTGTGTATTCTCGTAGCCAAGAGGAGCATGCTCAGCATTTGAGGATTGTATTACAGAGATTGAGGGATGAGAGGCTTTATGCAAAGTTCTCTAAGTATGAGTTTTGGCTTGGTTCAGTAGCATTCTTGCGGCACGTGGTGTCCACTGAGGGTATTCAGGTGGATCCGAAGAAGATAGAGGCAGTGCAGAGTTGGCCTAGACCGTCCTCAGCTACAGAGATTAGGAGCTTCCTTGGTTTGACGGGTTATTACCGTCGCTTTGTGGAGGGATTTTCATCTATTGCTTCTCCCTTGACCAAATTGACCCAGAAGGGTGCTCCATTCAGGTGGTCGGATGAGTGTGAGGAGAGCTTTCAGAAGCTCAAGACTGGTTCAACCATAGCTCCAATGTTAGTTCCGCCATCAGCTTCAGGTTCTTATATTATGATGCCTAGAGGATAGGCATTAGTTGTGTTTGATGCAGGAGGGTAGGGTGATTTCCTATGCCTCGGGTCAGTTGAGGACCCATGAGAAGAATTATCCGGTGCATGATCTTGAGTTAGCAGCCATTGTTCACGCCTTAAAGATTTTGGCGACATTATCTGTATGGGGTTCATTGTGAGATTTATACTGATCACCGGAGTCTCCAGCATCTGTTTAAGCAGAAGGATCTTAATTTGCATCAGCGGAGATAGTTGGAGCTTCTAAAGGGCTATGATATCACTATATTGTACCACCCGGGGAAGGCTAATGTAGTGGGTGACGCCTTGAGTCGTCGGGCAGAGAGTTTGGAATATCTTCCGGCAGTAGAGAGGCCCTTAGTATTGGATGTTCAGGACTTAGCTAGTCAGTTCGTGAGGTTGGATATTTCAGAGCCGAGCCAATTATTAGCTTGTGTGGTCGCTCGGTCTTCTCTCTACGACCGTATCAAGGAGCGCCAATATGATGATCTACATCTTCTAGTTCTTCAGGACATAATTCGGCGAGGTGATTCTAGGGATGTGACTATTGGTGATGACGACTTGTTGAGGATGCAGGGTCGGATATGTGTGCCTAATCTAGATGGGCTTTGGGAGTTGATTCTTGAGGAGGCCCATAGCTAGTGGTATTGCATCTATCTTGGTGCCGCGAAAATGTACCATAACTTGAGACAGTACTACTGGTAGAGGCGGATAAAGCAGGATATAGTTGGGTTTGTAGCTCGGTGTCTCAATTGTCAGCAGGTTAAGTATGAGCATCAGATATCAGGTGGATTGCTTTAGATATTAGATATTCCGGAGTGGAAATGGGAGTGGATCACCATGGACTTTGTAGTTGGGCTCCCACGGACTTCAAGGAAGTTCGATGCTATTTGGGTTATTGTGGATCGGCTGACCAAGATCGCACACTTCCTTCCTGTTGGTACTACTTACACTCCAGAGCGGTTAGCTGAGATTTACATTCGAGAGATTGTTCGCCTGCATGGTGTCCCAGTTTCCATCATTTTTGATAGGGGTACTCAGTTCATATCGCAGTTTTGGAGGGTCGTACAGTGAGAGTTGGGTACTCAGGTTGAGTTGAGCATAACTTTTCACCCTCAGACAGACGGGCAGTCCGAGCGCACTATTCAGATATTGGAGGACATGTTACGCACTTGTGTCATTAACTTTGGGGGTTCATGGGACCAGTTTCTTCTACTCGTGGAGTTTGCATATAATAATAGTTATCAGTCGAGTATTCAGATGGCCCTGTACGAGGCTTTATATGGGAGGAGGTGTAGATCTCCGGTTGGATGGTTTGAGTCGGGTGAGGCTAGGATATTGGGTACATACTTGGTTCAGGATGCTTTAGATAAGGTAAAATTGATTCAGGAAAGGCTTCGCACAGCGCAGTCTAGGCAAAATAGCTATGCGGATAGGAAGGTCCGTGATGTGTAATTTATGGTTGGGAAGAAGGTCTTGCTGAAGGTATCATCCATGAAGAGTGTTATGAGGTTTGGGAAGAGGGGAAAGTTGAGCCCCCGGTTCATTGGGCCTTTCGAGGTGCTTCAGAAGATAGGGGAGGTGGCTTATAAGCTTGCCTTGCCACCTAGTTTGTCGAGTGTGCATCCGGTATTTCATGTTTCCATACTTCGGGAGTATATTGGCTTTCCATCCATGTTTTGGACTTCAGCACGGTTCAGTTGGAGGGTGATATGACTTATGATGTGGAGTCGGTGGCTATTTTGGATTGGCAGATTTGAAAGTTGAGGTCAAAGGACATATCTTTAGTGAAAGTGAAATGGAGAGGGCATCCTGTGGAGGATTCCACCTGGGAGACCAAGCGGGAGATGCTGAGAAGATATCCACACCTATTTGAGACTCTATGTATGTTTCTAAACTCGTTCGACGATGAACGTTTATTTAAAATGGGGAGGATGTAACGACCCGACCTGTTGTTTCGTGAGTTATAGCCTTGTTTCCCCCGCTTCTGCTTCTTTATGTGTTATTCAACTGTGTTGTGTTGTATCGGGTTGGTAGGTTCGGGTCCGGAGTAGTTTCAGATTGGAATGAGACACTTAGTCTCTTATTTAGAAGGTTAAGTTGGAAAAGTCAATCGGATGTTGACTTATTACTAAACGATCTCAGATTGGGATTTTTATGGTTCGGATAGCTCCGTTAGGTGGTTTTAGACTTAGGAGAGTGTCCGAAATCTAATTTGGAGGTCCGTGGTAGAATTAGGCTTGAATTGGCGAAATTAGAAATTTGGTGATTTCCGGTCGGCAATGGAAAATTTGACATCGAAGTCGGAATGGAATTTCAGGAGTTGGAGTAGGTTCATAGTGTCATTTGTGACATGTGTGCAAAATTTGAGGTTATTCAGACGAGGTTTGATAGGTTTCAACATCGGTTGTAGAAGTTTGAGGTTTCAAGTTCATTAAGCTTGAATTGGTGTGCGAATCATGTTTTTGTTATTGCTTGATGTGATTTGAGAGCTCGATTGAATTTGTATGGTATTTTAGGACTTGATGGTACCTTTGGTTGAGGTTTCGGAGGCCTCAGGTGTGTTTCACGGTGAGTTTTGAGCGAGTCCGGGCATTTCTGGAACTCTGGTATGGTTCTGGTGCTTTAAAAATGCGGAGCTCAGCAGAATTTCGCGGACCGCGGGGGAGAAGTGCGGACCGCATAATTTTGCCGCGGCCGCACTCCAGGGAAAAGTTCTGCAGATCCGCCAGTCTGATTTTGGAAGCCTATATCTTTTGATCTACTAGGAATTTTGAGATGATTCAAAAAGAAAAGTTGTAGACCTTTGTGTCTAGTTTTCAGGAAATTAAAGATGTCATCATTTTCATATCTGTAGAGAAAGCTATGGCCAAAATACTAAATCCTGATAGTGCTGCCACCAAAAGGTACGACCGCACCATTTTTATGCGACCGTAGGAGCGGGGAGGTGCGGCCGCGCTTGGAATTGTGTGGACCGCACAGTGGGAGTTCATAGGGTGCACTATATAAACGGGGTTTAGGGCATTATTTCACATTTTGGACCTAGGGATCTCGGTTTGTGTCGATTTTTTGTGGGTTTTTCAAGAAATTCATCGGGGTAAGTGGTTCTAACTCGGATTTGGTTAATATACATGAATATATCAATGATTTCATCATCTGATTAGTACTTTGAGGTTGAAATTTGGGGAAAATTGTAAAAACTTCATAAAATAAATTTTTGGGATTTGAATGTCGATTCGAAGTCGGATTTGAGTGAAACTAGTATGGTTGGACTCGTGAGTGAATGGGTGTTTGTAATTTGTGACTCTTACCCGATTCTGATCCGTGGGCTCGAGGGCCGGTTTGAGCCAATTTCGGGTTTGGGGGTCTAATTTGATAGTTTTTCTTGTGGAATTCATTCATTTAGCATAAATTGATGGTATTGTCCTGGTTGTGAATAGATTCAGAGCATTTGGAGGCAAATCGAGGGGCAAGAGCATCGTGAAGTAGAGATTTGACCAGTTTGAGGTAAGTAACAATTGTAAATCTAGTCATGAGGGTATGAAACCCTGGATTTCGTATCTTTTTACTATTTTGAGGTGACACACATGCTAAGTGACAGGCGTGTGGGCGTGCACTTTTGGGGATTGTGACTTAGTCCGTCCCGTAGCAACTGTTGAGTTGCATATTTTGTTGAAATTGTATAATACCTATGTGTTTTAGAAAGAGTTTCTGTAAATTGCGCTGAATGTCGTGTTTGGGCATAGTGCCAGTGTTGTTTAGACCCTTAGGGGTCTTTTCTTACTATCTTCTCACTGTTTTTCGATTGAAAATCTATACTCAGCCATGGTTATACCTGTTTACTGCATAAATTAGTTTTATGACTCTGTTTTGATGCATATAAATGTTGTTCTAGGCTGAGTTCCATGTTTTCACTGAAATGACCGAGTGGCTTGTGAGGTTTATGACTGAGTGAGGATGAGAGCCTGATTTGTGAGGATATTTATGGGATCGGGATGCACGCCGCAACATCTTTGATATAGGCCGAGGGCCTTAGTGATTTATGCCATGATTTGGCTTGATATAGTGCTTGGGCTGAAGGATCCCCTCCAGAGTCTGTACACACCCCAGTGAGCACATGTACCTATTGAGTGCGAGTGTCGAGTGCTGAGTGTTGAGTGTTGAGTGACTGGGAGGCATAAGTGATGGTGATGTATGCCCGAGGGGCTGTTTACGAGTGACTGTGAGGCTTGCCCGAGGGGCCGTATATGACTGATGTTTTGCCCGAGGGGCTATTTAGGATTTCATCATTTTTACTCTCTTTTACATTAAGGCTCTATTGAAACTGTCGAAAAGCATCTTTAAACGAATTTTACTGAAAACTAGGTTTTAACGAGATGATTTGACTCAAATACTGACTCGAAAGCATGTTGTATTTTACTGAGATTTCATGATGTGGACTTTATGTGTTTTACTCTCGTCACTACTGCTCAGCCTTTTGTTTATGGTTGTTACTTACTGAGTTGGCGTACTTACGTTACTCCTTGCACCTTGTGTGCAGATCCAGGTCTTACTGGATGTGCTAGCGAGTGTTGATTTCATACGCCACAGATCTATTGGAGTTAGCAAGGTAGCTGCATGGCGATCGCAACCCTCTTCTTCTCCCTCCTATTTTCCAACCGATGTTTTTAGTTGATATCCAGACTGTATTAGTCTTAGTATTATCAGACATATATTGTAGATGCTCATGACTAGTGACACCCGATGTCGGGCCTTTATTTCCGCATTTTCTTTGCTTTGAATTTCTTATGAAAGATTTATGGTTAAGGCGAAAGTAAAATTTTGAAATGTAATATTGTGTCGTTTGGATAGTGAGTAGGCTGGCCTAGTACCTCGATAGGCGCCATTACAACTTAGTGGTTTGGGTCGTGATAGGTCTATGGTGCATTGTGCAACCGCATACTGGTATGTGGTCTCCGCAGACCAAACCTGAACAACCCAAATTTGGGACCCTTTATATGGTCCCCTTTGCGGGTTGCATACTTGTTTTGCGGTCCAGTCTGTGACCGCAGACCCGACTTCGTAGAGTTTAAGTTTGAAAAACATTCACCTGATCCCATTTTCATAAAAACACCTTGTGGGTTATTTTAGCTGGTCCTAACCGATACTTAGAGAGGGGGGTGGTCTAGAGTGAGAGGGGAAGCTCCTAAGGTTATTGTTCATCAACTCTTGCTCAAAGTGAAAAATTCACAAGAGAAACTCATTGGGTCTTCATCCTTGAGGTATGAATCTACTCCTTATCCCTCAATTTCTGAATTTAATTTGTAAATAGATAATGAGAAGAGAATTCTTAGGTGTGAGAGTTGTTTATTTTACATGAATTTACCATCAAGGGTAGTGGTAAGATTGTTGATCTCTTTTGAGTAAACTTTGGGTAGGGGGGTGAAAGAATCCACCATAGGAGAACCTTGAAACCTTAATGCACACATAATATTTGATAAAATGCTCAAATAAGCTGGAATTATGAACTCCTTCCTAATTTGTGTTCAATTTTACTTTATTTCTAAATAGAACGAAGTGGCTAAGTATTCCAGAACATCGTAGTAATTTAAAAGCTCAAGGCGAAGTATGTTGGCTAAACTCTTCTCTTAGAATTGAACCCCACAACGTCCTTGTAAGTCCCGAATTATTCATTATAGTTGATTATTCGGAATAAGCTTTGTGACATAAGATATATACTCAATATGTGTTTCAAATGTTCTTGTCAAGTTATGTTTCTATTTGAGAATGTGTACAAAGCATGTATCACATGTCTAAATGTTATAATCTCAAGTCGTGTTTCCAATGATAGCTATTATGCTAAATTGTGTAAGAAATACCTATGTTCTTAAAGCTCTTACTTACTCACATGTGGACTTAAAGTCTTGAATAGAAATGTTTTGTTGTTGATGTTTGAAAGTGAAAATAGGTGAGCATGAAACATGAAATGCGGCCAACGTGCCAAAAATGATAATACAATTGGGGCCACTAGTGCCAATGAAATTGAGAGATGTGTAAAGATATTGAAATGCGTTGTCCTTTAAATAAATAAACACTTTGGGAGTATCGTTAGTCGCCGAGGAATGGTAGGTTGAAATAACCTAACCCCGAAATTATACGTGCCAGTGTAGGAGTGAAATGTGACTATTCCCCTTATATGGGATGAGGTTGATATGATGAGAATATTCCCCTTTATTGGGATTAGATGATTGTTAGAAAAGGGTGATGTCGATACACACGGTATTGTGGTGATACGGCCTAGCCGGTTGGATCGTGATCGGACGCGATGACACACACATAGTGGTGATTGTGCTTGGAAATGTGATTGAGATTGAGATAGCAATTTTGATTGTGGTTGATGTCTTGGGTAAGACGGCCTAGCCGATCGGGCCATGATCGAACTTCATGCAAAATACACGGTGGTATATCTATATCGATGCTAAGATCTCCCAACCTAAAATATGAAAATTATTTGAAAACTTGCCTTGTTCCTAATTTGATGTTTGGGATTGTTTAAGATTCCCATTGATTGTATGATTGTGTTAGCACTCATTCTTTGAGAGAGTGTTTAGTCATTTATACTTGTACTATTCCATATGTACTAACTCCCCTTTTGCCGGGGGCACTATATTTTTAATGGATGCAGGTGGTTCCACAATAGGACGCTTTGATCGTTGATAACAGTACACCCTCTTCCCAGCTGACTTGGTGAGCCCCACTTCATTCGGGGTCGTATATCTTTTGTCCTTATGTGATATGTTTTGAGGCATAGTCGGGGCCTTGTTACCGACACTATCATCATACTCTTTTGTATCTATTAGAGGCTCCATAGACATCGTGTGAGTGGTATGTTGGTGTTGGGGAAGACAAACTAGAAATGTTGTCATTGTATCGCATGTTCCACATCAAACTATGAAAGAGTATGTATTTTGAAACTTGTAAATGATGTAACCGCTGCTAATGAATTGGTGTTGTTGTTTACATGATCCTCCTCATTGTCTAATTAATGAATTGGATTTTATCGTTATTCATGAGTAAGTTCGGGTAGAAGGTACTGTACATGCTTGCTCATCCAGGTTATCTCGATTGAGCGCCGGTCACGCTCCCTGAGTTCGGGGCGTGACAAACTTGGTATCAGAGCCTAAGGTTTTAAAGTGTCCTAGGATATCTTGGATTCGTGTCTAGTAGAGTCCTTATTATCGGTGTGTTGTCGAACACATCTGTAATTAGGAGGCTATTTGGGCATTTAGGAATAATACCCTTCTTTAATATTCTAGATCGTGCGATAAAGCTGATTATAAGATTGTTCCTCCTTTAACTCGTGTATTTCTCTAACTTTCAGTACATGGTGCCTAGGAAGAAAGCAAGAACTGACCAAGGAGCCAATGCCACCCTAGGAGTGGCAGTTGATTCTTTACTAGATGATGCAGGCGAGCACCCGAGGGGTGAGAATAATCCCCCGACTACTACGCTTCCTGATTCTACTACACCTGACCAGACTGCACCAGTTCCTGCACCTACTGAGGGTGCAACGATTCCACCACCTGATATTCCAGTCCCACCTCCAGCCCCAGCTTCCGGTCCCGATGTTTCCGAGGGAGATCTTAGGGGAGCCAAACAGATGTTGGCTCAGATACTGGCTTCTCAGGCCCAAAGGTCTAATGTTGCACCTACTTCTTCCAGTCAGTCAGGGGAGTCTTCTCGTTCAAGGGTGAACATGTTTCTTCAGTTGGATCGTCCAGTGTTCACGGGTACTAATCCCGAGGAGGACCCTAGGGCTTCATCAATGAGATGCACAAGACTCTTCGGGTTATGCGTGCTACGCAGACGGAAGTAGTGGAGTTAGCTTCCTACCGCCTGAAAGAGGTGGCATATTCTTGGTTCGAGCTATGAGAGGAGTCCCATGAGGTGGGGAGCCATACGGTGAGGTGGAATGAGTTTGCCGATGCCTTCGTTGATCATTTCCTTGCTGAGATTAAGGCAGCTCGTGCCGCTGAGTTTGAGAGCTTAAAGAAAGGTAGCCTAAGTGTGTGGGAGTACCATATGAGATTCACATGCATGTCCAAGTATGTTATATGCATGTTGCCCACTATGGAGGTTTGAGTGCGCCGATTTGTTCAGGGCCTTAGCCCCTTGGTTATCAATGAGGCCGCTAATACTGCCTTGAATTCTGATATGAATTATGGAAAGATGGTGGCATTTGCTCAAACTACAGAGAACCATAAGTTGAAGAAAGAATGGAGCGAGAGGGTAGTAGCAAGGCCCGGTCCGCGGGTAACTCTGGTTGTTCATTTGGTGGTAGTGGTAGTAGGCCGGCATTCAGGGGAGGGTCATCAGGGACATCCCAGTCTTTTTCTCAGTCTTCAGTCAGTGCGCCGCCCAGGGCCCAGTAAGCAGCAATGGAGTCATTTTAGGCCCGGTCAGGGCAACAAGGGATCCTACCAGCAGGGTCGGCCGGGTGGGAGACTCTAGCAGCAGTGGTAGCCCCCATGCCCTAGGTGTGGGAAGATGAACTTGAGAATCTGTTACATGGACCTACCCACATGCTACGGGTGCGGATTAAGGGGTCACATTCAGAGGGATTGTCATTCTCCCCGCTAGGGTGTGGGCAGGGGTACAACACATCCAACCAGTTCTGCAGCTACTACGTCAGCAACACCTCCTCCAGCTCGAGGCACTCCAGCACCCGCAGGGCGTGGTGCAGGTAGGGGTGGTACACAGAGTTCAGGAGGACCCAACTGATTCTATGCTATGCAGGGTAGCCAGAGTTCGGAGGCCTCTCCATATGTTGTCACAGGTATATTGATTGTCCAGTCTCATGATGTGTATGCTCTTATTGATCCCAGTTTCACTTTGTCTTATGTCACTCCTTATGTTGCTATGGGATTTGCGATAGAACCGAAACAACTTCATGAACGTTCTATGTATCTACTCCGGTTGGTGTGTCTATTATGGCGTGCAGGTTTATAGGGATTGTGTTATCTTGGTGCATGGTCGAGACACCATGGCCGATCTCATTGAATTGAAGATGGTTGATTATGATGTAATTATGGGGATGGAATGGATTTATTCATGTTTTGCCGAGCTTGCTTGCTAGACCATAAATGTTAGGTTTGAATTTCCAAATGAGCCAGTTAGTGAATGGAAGAGGGATGATGTGGTGCCGAAAGGTAGGTTTTTTCTTACCTTAAGGCCATGAAGATGATTAACAAGGGGTGTATTTACCACTTGGTCCGGGTTAAAGACACCGATGCCGAGGCACCTACACTTGAGTCCGTTCCAGTTGTGAATGAATTTCCGGAGGTCTTTCCTGATGATCTCCCTGGGATTCCTCTAGATAGGGAGATTGATTTCGGATTGATGTGATGTCAAGCACACAACCTATATCTATTCCACCCTACAAAATGGCACTAGTAGAATTGAAGGAGCTAAAAGAACAATTGAAGGGTTTGTTAGAAAAAGGGTTTCATTCGGCCGAGTGTGTCGCCTTGGGGCGCACCGGTCCTTTTTGTAAGAAAGAAAGATGGGTCGATAAGGATGTGTATTGATTATCGGCAGCTCAACAAGGTCACAATCAAGAATAAGTACCCACTGCCAAGGATAGATGACTTGTTTGACCAATTGCAGGGTGCTAGGTACTTCTCCAAGATTGACTTAAGATCCGGGTATCACCAATTGAAGATCAGGGAGCAGGACATTCCAAAAACAGCTTTCAGGACCCGGTATGGGTACTCTGAGTTCCTGGTAATGTCTTTTGGGTTAACCAATACTCCGACAGCTTTCATGGACCTTATGAATCGAGTCTTCAAACCTTTTATTGACTCATTTGTGATAGTGTTCATTGACGATATCCAATTATATTCATGAAGTCGAGAGGACCATGCCGATCATCTCAGGGTGATTTTGTAGAATCTACATCAACACAAGTTATATGCGAAGTTTTCCAAATGTGAATTTTGGCTTGAATCTGTTACATTCTTGGGTCTTGTCGTCTCCGGAGAAGAAATTAAGGTTGATCCTCAGAAGATTGCAGCTGTAAAGAATTGGCCTAGGCCTACTACCCCAACATGAGATCCGCTTACAAAAGGCCTAACTAAAAAGGTTGTTGAGAAGTCATCAAACGGAATTGGACTATGGTTAGGGGTGTTCAAAACCGAACCAAAACAGAAAACCGAACCGAAACTGAAGCTTAATTGCTTATTGGTATCGGGTTAACGATTTAACGGACGGGGAACAAATTGAATTTTTTTGTTAACGGCTTATCGGTTTGGGGGTGGATTATTCAATTTTCTTAACAGATAATCCGTTAACCCGTTAAGAATATATATATATATATATATATATATATATATCAAAAACCCTTCTTCCTCCAGTACTCTATCAAAGTGAATTAGAATAAAATAAAGCCAAATAAAAGGAGTCATCTAATTGCGATAAAAGACAGAATTTGTTGTCTGAAACAAGATAACAAGACCAGTTACACCACTGCTTTATCAACTTTGCCTGGGTTTTAAGGCATCCTAGAATTCTAAGTATGACGAACATTTGTTTTAACAACGGCCAATTGGAAATCTTTCACATGGACTAAGGCCAATGTGCATAAACATAAATAAGATTCTAGACAGATGATTTACCCATCACGGTGTCTCTTTTGCTTCGTCCCTCTTAGTACGTCGACCTCCTATTTAAACATAAAAAGACTAAATTTTATTTATGTTGATTGAATTAGGCCGATAAATTGCCCGATAAGAGCTAAACCGATACCAGTCCGCCCGATATCTTGTCGGGTGGCTAGCGGATTAATACATTTAAAAGTCGATAACCGATAAGCCAAATCGTTAAGAGTAAATATCCGCCTAATCTGCCCGATAAGCAGCCCTAACTATGGTCGAGAACAAGTCACTGTGGCGGTAACTCTACCTAGAATATGGGAGATCCCAAGATCTAGGTTCAAGGAGATCAAATAAAGTCATTAGTGACGGTTCAACATTGTCAAATAAAATTTTGGTTCATTCTCATGATGAAGACAATGTTCAGTAAAAAGGACAAAGCTTTAAGGCTTTTTTATGGTTTCTAAGTTTGATGGGGAGTATATCAAATAGTGTATATACAGGATAACATGTTTAAGAATCACCTATGTAAGTGTGAAGTGTAATACGCTTCAAGGAGAATTTTTTAATGCCAGTTGTCACGACCCAATTTTCCTCCGTTGGGTATCGTGATGGCACCTAGTCTTAGGTAAGCCTAGCAGTTACTGAGTAACAACAATAAATAAGGAGAACTAACAGTCTTGATATAGAATCTCAACAGAATGTACAAACTTTCCCAAAACCGGTAGTACAAGTCATAAGCTCTACGAATCTTCTACAACTTCTAAGTACAACTGTTTGGAAGTAGATACAACAGTGTATGAATAATAAATACAAAGAAGGTGACTCCGACGCCTACGAATGCAGCAATAGGTTACCTTGAGTCTCCTCGGCAATCACCCACACAGCTACTACAATAAATACCTGGATCTGCACACAAAAATATGCAGAAGTGTAGTATGATCACACCACAACGGTGCCTAGTAAGTATCAAGACTAACCTCGGTGGAGTAGTGATGAGGACTAGTCAAGACACCACTGGTCTACAAAATAAATAACATGAATATATAAATGACCGAACGTTACATCTATCTAAGACTTCTCAGGATAATCCACCACAATGACAATATAAAGCGGAAGGAAATTACAGAAATCAATCACGAAACATCACAAAAATACACAGAAAGATGGACATCAAAACAGCCGAATCGAAAGGAAACACAATACAATAGAAGAAATCGATAACTCAACTCCACGTCGGTTTGTTCACGACGGGCCTTAGCCATTAAAATCCATAACTGGTAGAAATCTTTAAACAACAGTTCATATGAAAAACTCTTGCAAATAAAAATCATTTTAGTATGGAAGAGTTTACATTGAAAACATACTTTCTCCAAAAGTATATATAAGTATAATTAATAGAGAGAATTAAGCAAAACATAGTTTCTTTCAAACTACGAAGCTTTCCAAAGAGGCTTTCCCAATAAATGACTTCCAAATATCATTTTAGGCAAAACTAGTGCTTTTCAAATATACCTTCGATGTAAAAGTCATTCAAATATAATCATTTCAAAANGCACGGAATGTCCCCTCGTGCTAAATAACATAAACATGGCAGAGAATGTTCCCCGTGATAAATATCATAAACATGACACAGAATGTTCCCTCGTGTTAAATAACTTAAACATGGCACGAAATGTTCCCTCGTGCTAAATAACATAAACATGGCACGGAATGTTCCCTCGTGCTAAATATCATAAACATGGCACTGAATGTTCCCTCGTGCTAAATATCACGAACATGGCACGGCATTATCCGTCGTGATTTACACTCTTCCTCACCCAAACAATATCAAGAACAACAGTTTGGTAAGGAAAAACTAACAATATTACCCATAAATCACCACATCCCGGCAAGGGAGTCAACAATACCAACAATATCATTAACATCATAACCAGTAATAGAAACCACAACATCCCGGTAAGGAAGTCAACAGTACAAACGATATCATTCACAGCATAAACAGCATAGGAACCATCACATCCCGGCAAGGGAGTCAACAATACAAACCATATCATTAACAACATAGACAGTAACAGAAACCATAACATCCAAGCAAAGGAAACAACTATAACCAATCTCACCTAAACAGTTTGCTTCACGGAATAACACTCGGCTTAAAACAAAAGGCCCAATAATAGGCAACATCAAGGAAATACCAATAACATAAATGTCTAACAATTAGACCTAAGTGGCACTTAAGGGAATAGTCATATAAATCACAATGTAAGACTCACGGGCATGCTTGACTCCAACGAATAAATGTTCCAACTACGGCTAGTCCACTATAAGGCTAGATGACACTAATTATAGCCAATTAGGCAAGCTAGGAAGAAAATATAGCATGATGATAAGAGAAGTAGAATATTCAGTTAAGTCAAGTAAATTCAAATAGCCAACGAATAATCCAAGAAAAAGTAATTCTAATTTAAACAGGAAGGAATGAAATTAACAATCAAGGATTCAAGTGTAATAATTACAAATCATACACAGGTAATATAAGAATCTACGAATCCTAAAAGGGCAATCTAATTACAAATAAGTACGAGTACACACTCGTCACCTCGCATACTCGAACTACAATCAACAAGGAAGACTCAATCCTAAGGGGTAGTTCCCCCCCCACAAGGTTAGGCAAGATACTTACCTCAAAGACGACAGTCCGGTACTCAAAAATAGCTTCTCGGGTGAAAAGACCTCCGGACAGCTTACAATCAACTAAAATAACTTCAAAATACACATAAAGCATACTATTCCGAATAGTAAAGTTTCAATCTTTACAAAATCATAAAAATCGACCCAAAAGTCGACCCCCGATCCCGCACCTCGGAACCCGACAAATTTTACAAATTCTGATTACCCATTCCGATACGAGTTCACCCATACTAAATTTATCCAATGCCGATAACCTTTGGTCTTTCAAATAATGATTTTTCATTTTAGAAACTTTCTTTCAAAACTCACAATCTCCTCAACCCAAAACTCAAACTAAATGATGAAAATAAGAACTAATTCATGAAATATAATTAATTCTAATGGAAGAACACTTACCCATTCGATTTGTGTGAAAAAACCCTCAAGGAATCGCCCAAAACCGAGTTCCAGAAGTCAAAATATGTTTAAAATGATGAAACCCCCGATTTTGCAAACTTATATTCTGCCCATGTGTTTTGTGAATCGCGATTGCGGGGATCGAGGCGCGATCGCGTAGAAGGAAAATGAAGCTGGTTTAAAATGCTCTACGCGATCGTGGAATAGCTTATGCGATCGCGTATAAGGAGTAAGTTGGCTTCTGCGATCGCGGACCAACTATTGCGATCACAATGAAGGATATTATTGGGCGAGTCAGACACTCTATGCGATCGCGGATCCTTCTATGCGATCGCATAGAAGGAAACCAGAAGGTATCATCGGCAGTGGGAAAATGAGGAAAATTGATCCGAAACCTATCCGAAACACACCCGAGGCCCCCCGGGACCCCGTCTAAATGCACGAACAAGTCTTATAACCTAACACGGACTCGCCCGCGGTTTCAAACCACATAAAACACACTAAAACAATGAATCAAACCCAAAAATCAATGAAATTCCTCAAAACTTCTTTAAACATCAAATTTTTGCATCTAAGGTCCGAATCACTTCAAACGAAGTCCGTTTCATACCAAACTTCACAGATAACACATATAAATCATATCGAACCTGTACCAAGCTCCGAAACCAAGATACGAGCCCGATACCACAGGTTTTACATCAAATTTCATTTTCAAAAACCTTTATATTTTTCAGAAAATAATTTTCTTTAAAAATTAATTTCTCTTACTTGGGACCTCAGAATTCGATTCCGGGCATACATCCAAGTCCCATATTTTCCTACGGACCCTTCGGGACTGTCAAATCAGGGGTCTGAGTCCCTTTACCAAAAACGTTGACCAAGTCAATTTTATTTAAATTTCTAATACAAAATTATCATTTTATAAGTTTTTCACATAAAGGCTTCCCGACTACACGCCCGGGCTGCACATGCAAATCGAGGTGAGATAGAAGGAGGTTTTCACAACCTTCGAACATAGAATTAACTAGAAAAATACGGGATGACCTTTTGGGTCATCACACCAGTTCTCTACACACTTATGAAACCAGGTGGTGTTCATGGATGAAACGAACAAAATAATGAGAACTAAAGACGGTTAATGGTTGATTGTGTGATGTATGGCTGTGTAGGCATACACCAAAGTTCGACGGTCCATAAATATATCAAATATACCGATTGAAAGAGTATACCCGACATATGTTCACTACGGAAAGTTCAAAGGGAAACCTACTTATCCAGATGTGATTAATCCTTACTTGCGAATCACACAATTTTTTCATACATATTTTTTGGGATAGCCATTCCCCATTCATATGGAGATTGTTGGGTTTTATTATTAAATCAAAAGATGTATGAATGAAAAATGGTTGGAAAAGAAATGGAGGGAAATAAAAATTTGAATTAATTCCTTTTAAAAAGAAGTTTTGTCCCTCATTGGATAGGAAGAAGAAAATTCTTGTGCTTATATATGGAAGCACTTCTTCTAGCTCTAAAAAATTGAGAAGAGAGCAAGCCTCACGCTGTCGTCGTCGTCGCTCACTCGGCTCCGCTTCAGCTTCAGCTTCGGATTCGGTCAATTGATTTGATTGATAAATTTTTTGGACTAAATTTATTTTCCTTTTCTGTCATTTAATGGAAGTTCGCGGCATTATTCTTGCAATGGTCAAATTCGCGATCAAATATTCCCTTTAACAGAAATTTTAATCATTTTTGCCGAATAGACCGCTTACCAAACGAACATGTACCTTTGCACCACTCAACTTTGTTCGCTATAAATAGAGAGTCTTAGCTCCATTTTTCACTACCGAAAATCTGAAAACTCTCTCATCTCTTCTGCATTATTTTTCCAAAGCAAAACGTAAGCGATTAGTGTAATTTGCTCCACTATTTGAGTTAGTCGAAGTTCTGCGAGTTGTAGTACTGCTATCACAGAATAGTTATTACATTCTAACCTGGGAAGAATTAATCCGAAACCTTGGGCATCTGTAAGGGGATTAAATTTCTTAAGGACACACAAGAAATTTATGGGCTCGGAATTTTCTGTTTCTGTTTTTTTATACTAACGTAATTTGTTTATTCTATTATTTGAACACAGTATGAAAACAGATCAACTCTATATTTTTTCCTTCAGTAGCCACAGAACTTTCACTTTTGAGCGGGCTACCTCTAATAGAACTGATTCAGAGGTCCATCAATTGCTTTTTAGTCTTTATTCAAAAAAGTTCTATTTTAATTCTTTGTGCAGTTTCTTTGGTAGAGTATAAGACACAAAATGAGGAATCAAAAAAGTGGAACTTTCTTAGTGTGTTTCAATTAAGAAAGCTGGAGGCTAACTGCGGTCAGACAAATAAGGAGCTCCTTTTGTTTGTAAATTGTAATTCAGAAAAAAGACAATTATTTCGAACTTGGTTGACTAGCATTATGTCTGTTCCAACAATCTAATTCTGGCACAACTTGTTTGAACAGACAGATATACCACTGCCCATTCTGCAATTTGTGCAGACTGGGGAAGGGATTGGGCATTGGATACTTCCATTGCATGACCTGCAATGTTTGCATGTCAAAGGCTCTCTCTGTTCACACATGTAGAGAGAAGTGCTTGGAGGATAACTGTCCAATCTGCCATGAGTACATTTTCACTTCCGCCTCTCCTGGTAAGCAACTCCCTTGTGGTCATTTGATGCACTCTACATGTTTTCAGGTATAAAACTCATGCAAAGTTCTCTTAGTTAACTAAAACTAAAGGAACTTTCAGACAGTATTGCTGAGGTGGCAAGCCACGCTTCATTCACCTCATCAGATGTTATTGCCAATATTTGAACCAATAGTGTATGGGGTGTCACATACCGTATTGGAGTGGGGTGGATGAAGTGCAGATTAGCATCCGGAGTCCTGAATGACAAGAAAGTACCACGGATACTCAAAGGTAAGTTTTATATAACGGTGGTTAGACCGGCCAGGTGTATGGGGCTGAGTGTTGGCCAGTTAAAAACTCACATATCCAGAAAATCAAAGCAGCATAAATGAGGATGTTGAAATGGATGTGCGGGCACACTAGGATGGATAAGATTAGGAATGATGATATTCGGGAGAAAGTGCGTGTGACTCCCATTGATGTCAAGATGTAGGAAGCGAGGCTCAGATGGGTCGGGCACGTACAAAGGAGAAGACCAAATGCATCGGTAAGGAGGTGCGAGCGGCTGGCTTTGGAAGGCACGAGAAGAGGTAGATGGAGGCCTAAGAAGTATTGGGGAGAGGTAATCAGGCAGGACATGGCGTGGCTTCCGATTTCCGAGGACATGACCCTTGATAGGAAGCTGTGGAGGTCGAGTATAGGGTTGTAGTGTAGGAGGTAGTTGCGCCTATTTCTACTTCATAACTATGTGAGACTAGTCTTTATAGGATTTTTGTCTTAGACTGCTAGTGGTTAATGTTGTGTTCTCACTACTCTTTCATTTTTCACAATGTCGGGTCTATTTACTAGTTATTGCTATTGTTTTTCATCTATTTTCTGATTTTTATGATGTTATTATTCCTTTGGTTTCTGTTGATGCTACTGATATATTGTCTCTTTTCTCTTTTCATCTTCTTGACTCGAGGGTCTTTCAGAAATAGCCTCTTTACTCCCTCGGGGTAGGAGTAAGGTCTACGTACACCCTAGACCTCACTAATGAAACTTTATTGGGTCGTTATTATTTTTGTTATTGTTGAGTGACTATTTAAAGAATTAATTAAAATATTTTATGTTAAGACAACCCAAACCAAATCCAAATTGCTTAATTGTTAAGACAATATTTCAACTTTATTGACGGCATACAACTTTAAGATCTTATATGACTATGGCAACCTGGAGATGGATAATTGAGGTTGTTTATTTGAATAGGGAAAGAAACTAAGTTACACCCCAGAGTTTTGCCTAGCGATCAATATAGTGAGTTGAGAACTTAAGGTCTCAGGTTCAAATCTCAGCTGAAATAAAAATACTTAAGTAATTTATTCTTATTTGTCTGCACGCAATCTGGTCCAAACATCACGATTATAAAAAAAAGTATATAAGGAAACAAACTACTACTTTAACAATATAAAGTTAACATGGTTTACTCAATTCATAAATATACTTATCAACATCCTTTGCAAGGAATTAAGAAAATACAATTAAAAACACAGCAAGACATTAAGAAAGCAAAATACATAAATCAACACTTAAATTTGGCCTCAACTGTCAGTTTTACACTTAAACTTATTCAATGATCAAGTAGACACTTCTTGTTGGCCAAAGTGTGCCTTCTGAACACTTGTGTCCGTATGTCCACATGTGTGAAATAAGGATGGCAAGAGGGCCATGTCGGTCCTTGAGACCGCGGGCCAGGACCGGTGTTCATGTGCTTGGTCCGGGCTTCTGGGCCGGTTCTTCAGATTGGGACCACTAGGACCGGACAGGTCCCTGGCGGGCCAAATGGTCCCAAAGGTCAAATTTCAAAAAAAATATATATATGTCCGTTGGGCTTTAAAAAATAGCCATTTAACCCCTCCTCTTCCCTCAAATTTGTCTTAACCTCAAACTTTTTATAATTACACTTTTTTCCTATTTTCAACTATAAATACCCCTCATTCTTTTATTTTTCTTACAAAATCATCAATCTATCACAATCTTTCTCTAATTTTCTTCTATAATTGCTACTATTGCTTACTTTGTTATTACAATTTGTGAAAAAATTGTGAAGTTTGTGAATTGAATTCTTCAACGATAATCCAAAAGCTTTGGCCGAGGGGAAGGGGGGACGGGAACTTTGGCTAGACACATATTGGAACACCCTCAAGATAGAGTCAGATATCTTCATCTGAAAGCTTTGGCCGAGGGGAAAAGTTTACCTACTCCTAGTCGGGCTGATCCTAGTACCGGTTCAAATAAATTTCAATCGGGAATTAACACTGTTACCATTGGTATTTTATATTATAATCCAAAAAAATATCGGGAAGAATTAACAAAAATGATAATTGTTATGTGCTTACCCTATAGTTTTCCTTCTGACCCTAACTTTGTGCATTATATTAGAAAAGTTTTTAATCCTACTTATAAAGGTTTTTTTCTTGTACAACCGTAAAGAGCGACATTTATAAATATAAACATGAACATGAACAATATTTACGCTATTTATTTACTCATATAAATTATCGTGTTGTTATTACAACTGATATTGGTAGAAATGGTAACGACTGTGATTACCTTACTGTTACCAGTCATTGGATTGATAAGGATTGAATAATGCAAAAGTGCATTATTGTTTATAGAATAATTAATTCATGTCACACATGGCAGTTTACACAATTACGGATATTTGTAGATATTTTTGCATTAGTGATAAAATAATGTCAGTTTCAATGGAATACTACTAGTAACGCAAATGATATAGTCTTACTTACCACTACGCTAAATCCTGCATTTAGTAATATTTTTCATGTTAGATGTATTTGTCATATTTATCATTTAATTGTGGGTAATGATATGAGAATTTTAAATATTGAAATTGAAAAGGTTAAGATGGCTCTTAACTGACTTTTTTATTCAAACCGTAGAAGTAAACTTAGAGAATATTTTAAAAGATGCAATGAATTTGGTCTAAAAGAAAGAAAGGTTCATAAACCTTGTCCAACTAGATGGAATTATATGTATGAAAGTTTGATTGTTGCATATGAATATAGAAACCCCATAAACTCAACGTTTAATGTACATATAAGTGATGATGATGAGCACCTTACGAATGAGGATTGAGCTAATGTTAAAATGCTTGTAGATTTTTTAGAAAAATTTCATATTGCTACAAATGAATTTTCTAGGCAATATTATCCTACTATTTCTAACTGTCTAGTTTATATTGCAAAACTTGCATATTTGTTTGCTCTTTTTCCAGATGGTGGGGAAATTTATAACCTTGCTATTGATTCTATGAGAAAAAAATTAATATTTTTCCCTATTCCCCTTATTTATGATGTTGCTGCTTTGTTTAATCCTTGTATGAAATTAGGATGTCCTTAATTTTGGTATGAAACTGTTTATAATGGTTTAGCACTTGAAGATGATGAGTTGTCTCAACATCCGGAACTAATAGCCTCAATTAGAATAAATTCTCAAACTATTTATAATGCTTATCAAGTTGCATTAAATCATGTTAGACCAAATGTTCCAACTCCTTCTTCTTCTGATTCTCAATCATCTAAAAGAACTGCGGGAGTAAGAGCACTTAGTGCTTGGGCAGGGTTTAGAGGTTCTCAAGGTTCTAGTAGTAGTGATTTTTCACAACTAAATGAGCTTGAAGTTTATTTGTCGCAGGGAATTGAGGAAGTAAATCCCGACGTCTCCTTTAATCTTTCGGAATGATGGAAGGACAAAGAAAAATACTTTCCGATTCTTTCAAGGATGGCCCGAGACATTTTAACTATTCAAGCTTCAACAGTGGCATCAGAGAGCACTTTCAGTCAAGCAAGACCAACTCAGTGATTATAGAGCGTCTATGAGGGAGAGCTGGAAAAATCAGTACTTTTCAGAGATTGGATCCGTTCAGAAAGAAAAAATTTTGGACTTGCTGAATCACAATCTGAGGTAGACGAAGCTTACGAAGAAATGCTATTTGAACTTGCGGAGGATGCTGCTTCACCCGGAAGCAGCGATGGCCAAGCTACTTTTCCGCTGCCACCAACGGAAATTTCTCCGGACCTTGATGGATTTATGAAGTTTGTAAGAGATACCATGTAACTTGTATGAACAAAAATTAGTATGTATTATGTAACTTGTATTTTGACATAATTTTGATTAGTTTATTTTTCTTCTCAATGGTGGTATTAACACCTTTTTGTGTGCTCATTCCATTGGGAAAATCTAAGCCAAACCCCTTACTCCTCCGTCTTCTTCTCTGGCACTCCCCTCACCCCAAAACCAACTATCCTTTTTCAAAATGTTTACCCTAAATCCCTTTAATAATTCCTACATATATCTGCAAAGCGAACAAGGCCATTAAAAAATTTAGCAAGAAACCATTTGCACACTGTAAGCATTTAAATTTTATTGGATTTTAATCCATAAAATAATTTGGACCATATTAAATTCAAGACGTTAGTCCAAATAAATATTGTGGTTAATGAATTGGTCTAATTATTTAAAACTAAATATATGTGTTGGGCTAGTCCATTTAATCAGATTACAATTAAATGATAAGCTCACTTTACTGGCCCAATGTTCAAATGGTTATTAGCCCATCTTATAGCCCAAGCTCATGCCACGTTTCAAGTGATGTGACGATCCAAGACAAATAAAAAATCCAGTATAATCATGACATATTCCAAGTGATGTGGCAATCCAAGTCAAATGAATGAGCCAATGAAATCATGCCATGTGTCAAGATAGGGTGGCAATCCAAGTCAAATAGACAACCAATAGAGTTGTGCCAAGTGTCTAGATGGTATTGGTCAGTTCAAACGGACCAATCAAATCGCAGAGCCACACCACTCCCTACAACTATAAATAGAAGTCTTCATAAAGCTAAAAGACACCAGAAGTGATATCAAGAAGCAAGCAGAGAGCTCGTGGATCAAAAACCATATATTTCTCTACAAGCTACAAGTTCAAGCACTCAAGCTACAAGTTCAAGTTCAAGATCGAGAACGAAGCCGAATCAAATACCAGCGCATTCAAGATCAAATTACTTGTTCGTGATCAAATCCAAATTCAAGTTCAAGAAGGAGATTCAAGATTAAGATTTACAGGACCTTGAATCAAATCAAAGCCAATCTCATTAAGATACTTCACATTCTTGAAGAATCAGAGGAATACCATAGAGATTGTAACACTTTCATTATTTATTGAAATCAAATGCTACATTTGTTACGCAATTTTTCAGTCTTGATTATTTATTTTTCTCGGCTCGAAAATTTGTTGTTACAAATTTCTGGCACGCCCAGTGGGACAATATTTACCTCTCATCTCTTCAATTACCAAATTTCAAGAACACAGAAATGGCTCCTAAGAAGATCAACTTCAATCTCAGTACTGCTAAGGCTACAGATTCCAAGTTTTCCTCTGATGTTGAAAACTTGTTGGATGCTACTATGGAGAGCGTAGGACCTGTCACTAGGAACAAGGCAAACTTGCTGGGACAACAAGCATTTCAAATGTCGTCTGTATCAGTTCCTATCTTTGATTTTTAATTCTCAAAGGGGGCAAGATCATTTCCAAATGAATTGGAAGAAGGAGCGAACATTGCTGAAATTGTTGAGAAGACATTGGCTCTACTTAGACCATCTAGATCTAAGAATCTCATCACACAAGATGATGATAATATCTTAATCACTGGATCTGCTCCGAGCATTCCGCATTAGTTGTTCCACTTAGAGTATGTATAAGAGAAAATCCATGCTTTTCTCCACCATCCACAATGATTATCCAAGCAATGGTGACTAACACTTCAAATGTTGAAGAACAACTCGCAAATTTAACAAAGGCAATTGAAGGGTTAACGACGCATATGCAAGATCAAGATAATCAAATTGTCAAGCTAACATATAGAGTTGAAATCATGATGGAGGGAGATTCAAGTCATGCACTTGGAAAGCTCCCTACGATGCAAGATAAAGGAGACTCATTTGCAAGGCAGACAACAACTCCTAAAGAATTTCAGATTTCATCTGATGGGGTTATTCCCATTGACCAGTTGAAAGACTTCATTATGGGAACCATCAAAGATAAGTACGATGTTGCTTCCAAGTCTTCTCTTGCATATGCGAAGCCATACTCTGGAAGAATTGATAGTTTGAAGATGCCTGCAGGTTACCAACCCCCAAAATTTCAACAATTTGATGGAAAAGGAAATCCAAAGCAACACATTGCACACTTCGTTGAAACTTGTAATAATGTTGGAACCTATGGAGATTATCTTGTCAAGCAGTTTGTTCGTTCCTTAAAAGGAAATGCTTTTGATTGGTACACTGATCTCGAGGCTGGTTTCATTGATAGTTGGGAGCAACTTGAACATGAATTTCTCAACCATTTCTATAGCACAAGGCGAACCGTAAGCATGGTTTAACTCACAAACACAAGGCAGTGGAAGGATGAACCAGTTGTTTATTTCATCAATCGATGGAGGAATGCAAGCCTCAACTGCAAAGACAGACTTAGTGAAGCTTCTAGAATAGAAATGTGCATCCAAGGAATACACTAGGGACTTTGCTACATCCTACAGGGTATCAAGCTTAAGTCTTTTGAAGAATTGGATACACGTGCTCATGATATCGATTTAAGGATGTCTTCAAGTGGAAATCAAGGGCCACCAGTTTATGAACCTCGCAAAGTGAAGGATAAACAAGAAATAAAGAAAGCAGGCAAGTTTTTGCCAAAATATGAGAGCAAGGAATCAATGAATATCAACGCCTCGCCATTAAATGTCACTATAAAAATGAGTAAGAAGAAAAGTGTGAAGACAATGTCCTTACAAGCGAAAGAATATTCGTTCTTGACTCTGATGTTCCAGTAATTTTTGAAGAACTCCTTGAGTTGAAACTCATTGAGTTACCTGAAATGAAGCGCTCAGACGAAGCTGGAAGTACTAATGATCCAAATTATTGCAAGTACCATCAGTTGATTGGCCACCCTATTGAAAAGTGCTTTATCATCAAGGAGAAAGTCATGGACTTGGCCGCTGAAGGAAAAATCTTGCTTGAGGATGAGAAAGAAAGTTTGAATCAAGTCTCTGTCATTTTTGGTTCGCTTGATCCAATTGTCCTCTGCAATTTTGTCGAATTACATGAATGTGATGGCAGCCAAATTGCCTCATCACCAAATATGATTAAATTTGGTGACTTCAAACTTGTCGATGTGAGCAAAACATTGCTTCTCCCTATAGTGAATATAATAGTGGAGGAAATATATCAAGAGGAAAGTGAATCACATGATGGTCAAGATGATGATGAAGGTTGGATTCTTGTGACTCGACGGAGACGCCGCAAGACAAATTCACAAAGGGAGTCAAATAAGCAATTGACTACGGGGAAATGGCAAAAAGACCCAAGAAGAAAATGATAAAGAATAATTGGAAGAAAACAAAAATGGAGGAGAATCTCCATCACAGACTACGTCGCCGAGTGACATTGGATGAATTTCTACCAAGCTGGTTAAGCACGCAAGCTTTCTGTGAAGATATCAAGGCCTCATGTTGTAAGGTAGAGGAAGAAGATACGAAAAAGGAAGAGGCATCATTGTTTCCACCTCCCTTGTATGAAAAACTCACTGAGCATCTCTATGAAGAAGTGGACACTTGTGATGCAAAGATCACATTTACTAATGATGATCTTTTGCTTGGCGAAACACCCTATAATCGTCCGCTATTTATGGTTGGATTTGTGCGTGAGCAGAGAATAAGTAGAATTTTAATTGATGATATGGCATCAATATTCTCCCAATTCGTATTGTCAAAGAGCTTGGCATACCGATGGATGAACTACGTGAAATTTGTTTGATGATTCAAGGGTTCAATCAAGGGGGGAAAAGAGCTATAGGGGCTATCAAATTAGAAATAAATATGGGAGATTTGTGTCTGAGTGCATGGGTGCACGTGATCGATGCAAAGACCTCGTATAACATCTTGTTAGGAAGGCCATGGATACACGAGAACAAAGTGGTCTCGTCCACCTACCACCAATGCTTGAAGTACTATGAAGATGGGGTAGAAAAGAAGATAGTCACTGATGATAAGCCCTTTACCGAGGCTGAATCATACTTTGCCGATGCGAAATTCTACTTAAAGAATTACGTCTCAAAGGAGGTCAAGGTTGATAATGTGATGTTGACCAAAAGTGTTGAAAAGAAGGTTGATATTACAACTAGCAAGGCAAAAATTATGGTTGAAAAAGATCAGGTGCTTTATGATAGGAGCAAGATGAATGAGTCATCTTCAAGTAAGAAAGTGACTCATGTTCTTAGCTATGTCCCAAAGGCAAGGAAGGTTGAAGATCCTTCTTATGAACTACAAAGTAATGTGTTAAAAGACTTGACCCTTCATATCAAGCGAATTGATGCAATTAAGTCGTCTACAAAGTTGCTTAAAAGGTTTGTCAAATCATCCAATCACAATTCGCTTCTAAATCTAGCCCTTCCTGCAAGCGCACAGATGAGGGCTTTGACCCAAATGCCTACAAGTTGTTGGCAAAAGCTGGATATGATCCCAATGAACCATCCAAGTTGGGAAAGCTCCCGCCTGAAGCTTCAAATCCTACTCAAAGGGTGATGATGGAGAAAGGGTACCAACTGAAGCAATCACGTGAAGGATTGGGTTACAAAAGACCCCCGCCCATCCGTATCTCCATTAAAAGGGTAATTTGTAACTACATTACTGCTAAAGAAGTGTCGGTGACGCTTAATAAGAAGCCTTCTGTGTTTGATCGGCTTACGAAACCAAGGAACTCAGTCTTTGATAGGTTGGGACCACTGAAGAAGGAAAATAATCTTCATGGAAGTTATAGAAGTATTGGAGCACCTATCTCCGTTAAAAAGGAGATTTTGACCACAGACTGCCCAAGTCTGATTCCTTCTAGAATGAGGCGAGAGACCAAACTTGAGGTTTCGTGCGGAGAGGTCCTCAAAGAACAGGCTCGTACTATAGTCCACACTAAATAATGGGAGGAAGATGAATAAATTGTGGGGTCATCATATCATATCACCGTTCATGATGAACAAAATGCTTCACCTTATATGGAAATCGAGGAAAATGCCTTGATATTCATGTATGTCATCACATATATTTCAATGACGGTGATCCTCAAGAGGATGAAGACTCTAAAGATGCACCACCTATGCTTGAAGAAGGGGTGAAGACAACGGTTGATTCACTAAAAGAAGTCAATCTCGTAGTAGTTGAAGATCAAAAGCCCACATATGCAAGTGCCTCTCTAACTGGTGATGAAGAGAGCAAATATATGGAGCTACTTAAGGAGTTCAAAGATGTATTTTCTTGGAGCTACAAAGAATTGCCAGGGTTAGACTTCAAGGTGGTTGTTCATCATCTTGATGTCAAACGAGGTGCTCGTCTTGTGAAGTAAGCACAACGTCGCTTCAGACCTGAATTGGTTCCCTTGATTGAAACCGAAGTAAACAAGCTTATTGAGGTTGGTTTTGTTCGCGAAGTTAAATACCCTACATGGATTTCAAGCATCGTCCCTGTAAGAAATAAGAATGGCCAAATTCGAGTTTGTGTTGAATTTAGGGACCTAATTAACGCTTGTCCTAAGTATGAATTTCCTCTACCCATCCTTAAGCTCATGATTGATGCAACAACTGGATACGAGATGATATCTTTCATGGATGGTTCATCTGGATATAATCAAATTTGCATAGCACCAAAGGATGAAGAACTTACTGCCTTTCGCACCCCGAAAGGTATATAATGCTACAAGGTAATGCCTTTTGGTTTGAATAATGTTTGTGCTACATATCAACGTGCCATGCAAAATATTCTTGATGACATGCTTCATAAAAACGTGGAGTGTTATGTTGATGACTTGGTGGTAAAGTCAAGGAAGAAGGATGATCACTTGCAAGATTTGAGGATGGTATTTGAACGACTTCGGAGATACCAACTCAGAATGAATCCGCTGAAGTGCGCCTTTGGAGTTACTTCATGGAAGTTCCTCGGTTTTATTGTTCGACATCGAGGTATAGAAATTGATCAAGCTAAGGCGGATGCTATCTTGAAAACGCCCGAGCCTAAGGATATTCATGAATTAAAAAGCTTACAAGGTAAGCTGGCATATCTTAGAAGATTTATTTCGAATCTGGCTGGAAGATGACAACCATTTAGTCGCCTCATGAATAAAGGAATTCCTTTTGAATGGGACCAAGCTTGTAGAAATGCTTTTGAAAGCATTAATTCTTATCTGATGAAACCTCCAGTACCGGTAGCCCCCTTACCTGGAAAGCCATTAATATTATACATTTCAGCACATGAAAGGTCAGTAGGAGCGCTTCTCGATCAAGGAAACAATGAAGTCAAAGAAAATGTGCTTTATTACTTGAGCAGGATGATGACGCCAAATGAGCTCAAGTATTCACCTATTTGAGAAGTTATGTTTGGCGCTTGTATTCTCTGTTCAGAAGTTGAAGCATTACTTCCAAGCTCACGTTGTGCGACTCGTCTCAAGAGTGAATCCTATCAAGTTTGTCATGTCTAAACCAGTCCTAAGTGATCGATTAGCGAGGTGATACCTCCAATTCCAACAATTTGAAATTGTGTATGTTCCTCAAAAGGCAGTAAAAGGACAAGCATTAGCAGACTTTCTAGTTGACCATCCGATTCTAGATGATTGGGAGTTGTCTAATGAATTTCCTGATGAAGATGCAATGGTCATAGAAATTCTGGCTCCTTGGAAGATGTATTTTGATGGCGATGCACATCGTGAAGGAGCTGGCGCTGGAATTGTGTTTATCACTTCTCAAGGAGAAGTTTTGCCCTATTCTTTCACTCTAACATAACGATGCTCTAATGATGTTGCTGAGTATCAAGCGCTCATACTTGGGATTGAAATGGCTGTGGATATCAAACAATTGCAACTACAAGTTTTTGGAGACTCCAAGTTAGTGATCAATCAGATTTTGGGTAGCTATGAGGTCAAGAGCCAAAGTTGGTTCCATATCACAAATATGCTCAAAGATTGGTAAGCTGGCTTGGAGAGGTGACTATTCAACACGTCACGAGAAAGAAAAATAAGAGAGTTGATGCATTAGCAGCCTTAGTTTCTACATTATATTTGCCTGATCAGACACAAGTCGTTGTTTGCCAAAGATGGGTAGTTCCTCCACCAAATGACTATGAGGAAGAAGAAAGCGAAGTTGAGCATCTTGCTTCCGTTCTTGAGGTTGAAATTGAAGATTGGAGACAACCATTAATCGATTATCTTTGTTACGGGATATTGCCATAAAATCCTCGAAGGAAGACGGAAATCCGAAGGAGAGCCCCTCGTTTTCTTTATAACAAGAATACACTCTACAGATGATCATTTGATAGAGTGCTCCTACATTATTTGGGGACTGATGAATATCTTCAAGCCTTGAAGGAAGCAAATCTAGAGTATGTGGTGCACATCAATCTGGCCCAAAACTTCATTTCCACATAAAAAGAATGGGGTATTATTGGCCAACCATGGTGAAAAATTGTTTGGATTACGCTCGAAGGTGTAAAGCTTTCCAATTCCATGATAACTTCATACATCAACCACCTGAAGTATTACACCCAACTTTTGCCTCTTGGCCATTTGATGCTTGGGGTTTAGATGTTGTTGGTCCATTGCCAAAGTCTTCTGGTGGACATCAATATATTTTGGCCACAACTGATTACTTTTCAAAGTGGGTAGAAGTTGTTTCTCTTAAGGAAGTAAAAAAGGAAAATGTAGCTAACTTCATCTGATTCAATATTATCTATCGATTTGGCATTCCGCGATATATATTGACAGACAATGGTAAGCCATTTGATAACAAGTCGATGAATAAATATGTGATCTTTTTGTCTTCAAGCAACGCAATTCCTCCATGTATTATGTTGCTGCCAACGGACTTGCTGAAGCATTTAACAAGACACTCTGCAACTTGTTGAAAAAGGTTGTCTCTAAGTCTAAGAGAGATTGGCATGAGAGAATGGAAGAATCTCTTTGGGCATATAGGACCAGATATTGCACACCAACGCAAGCGACTCCTTATTCATTTGTTTATGGAGTTGAAGTAGTTCTTCCACTTGAGCGTAAAATTCCATTGTTGCGGCTTGCCATTCAAGAAGGACTCACTGATGAAGACAATGTTCGGTTATGCCTTGAAGAATTGGAAGCTCTTGATGAAAAGAGGCTAGAAGCTCAACAAAGTATTGAATGTTATCAAGCTCGCTTGTCTCGATCTTTTAACAAAAGGGAACGCCTTAGATCTTTCCAAGTGGGTGACCAAGTTCTTGTGGTCAAAAGGCCTATTATTACCTCTCGTCGATCTGCGGGAAAATTCTCTGCTAAGTGGGATGGACCATATATCGTACAAGAGGTATACTCGAGTGGCGCTTACAAGATAGTTGACTCAGAAGGTTTGCGGATTGTCCCCATCAACTGGAAATTCATAAAAAGATACTATCCTTGAAGAAAACAAATACGCTCCTTAATGCATGAGCGTAAACTGCATGTTACTCCTGACCCGCAAGAGTATAAACTTGCCAGTTCCAAAAAAATAAAACGAATAAAATAAAAGTCCGCTAGGTTGAAAACCTCGATAGAGGCGGCTAAGGCAAAAGTTAGGACATCCAATAATAAAGTCCACGAGGTTGAAAACCTCGAAAGAGGCGGCTTAGGCAAAAGTTAGGACGCAAAACTACGGAATGACTTGATCATCCTCACCGAGGTACGTAGGCAGCTTAGAGTTTCATTCTAAGTTCAGTCATATGAGTTCAAAAAAAAATATTACCAAGGCATTATTCAAATGAGGTATGATGGAATATAATTCACTTGATCGACACTTGAAAATTAGGTGTACATGTATTCTTTCGCCGAACCCTCTGTCTTGTCTTGATCGCTCAATGGGGGTCTGTTACATCATCAATTTGAAGTGTTCAAGCCGGCTAGTTCTTAAAGTTAAAGTCTGCAAGCATGTCAAGTCTTCAAATCCATAAAGCACTTGAAAAAATAAATCAAGAATAAAAGTGAACATTAATGAGAACACGCAATATAAAGTGAAGCAAAAGAAGTTTTATTGCTGATGANGAATAAATCGAGAACAAAAGTGAACATTAATGAGAACATGCAATATAAAGTGAAGCAAAAGAAGTTTTATTGCTGATGAGAAAATCTACTAAACAATCAAATTCAAGAAGGAAAGGAAAAAAACAAAAAGCACTATTTATAGCCTAATCCAAGCACAACTTGTAGTTGGCCAAATCTTTGAGCGTAGCTTCCAAGTATTTCTTCTTCTTCTCCAAGTCGGCCAAGTCGTCAGCAGTCAACAAGGCAGCGCAACATGCGTCATACTCCTTTCTAGTAGTTGAGGCTCCTAACTTGGCTTCTTCAGCTTCTTTCTCAGCAACTTCTAAAAAGGCTTCTAAGTTCTTCTTTTTTTCACAGAGCTTGTCTATCTTCTCTTTCACTGTAACTAGGGACTGACGGATAGATGACACTTCTCTAACCTTCTCT
>ML306791.1:0-21742 GCA_005239505.1 Nicotiana paniculata
TTAAAATCCTATATTACTTGTCGACCACGTACACTTGCGTGTGCATTGGGAAATCGATCAACAGTGTCTCACTTGATTATACTAAATTGACCTCTGGCAAGTGTCAAATCGACCACTCGTCACTACCTCTCTGAGGTTAGGCGGGATACTTACTGAGTACACGTTATTTTTGTACTCATGCTGTAATTGTTGTACATTTTTATTGCACAGGTACTTTCATAGTGATGTGGCTGGTTTGGAGATTTAGGCGAGCTGCATCATCCGGAGGCGATCCGCAGCTGACAGAGTCTCCCTCATATTGTATTTATTTTCATTTTAAATTCCTTGTCCAATTTGTATTTCGGGCAAGCTTTGTAGTATTTGTGAAATTCTTAGAATCTGCTCATGCACTTGTGACATCGGGTTCTAGGATGTGTTTGGGATATATTTTCTGAAATGGAATATTTAAACCATCGTATTACTTAACGGATTTTTGTTTGGTTATTACGTAATAAGTCAAAGGTAATGATTTCAAAAATGTTAAAACAAGAATTTATTTCAACTAATTAATGATTGGCTTGCCTGACGATGGTGTCCGGCGCCATCACGACCTTAATAGATTTTGGGTCGTGACAACATGGTATCAGAGCTCTAGGTTCCCTTAGGTTTCACGAGTCATGAGCAAGTTTAGTAGAGTCTTGCGGATCGGTACAGAGACGTTTGTACTTATCTTGGAGAGGCTATAGGGTTGTTAGGAGTACTTCCCTTCTTGATTTCTCATCGTGCGATTTGATTCCTCCGAGGCTTATGCCTATGTTTCTTCCTACTCAATCTTACGCGTCGCGAAGCGCTTGCTATGAATCGGGAATTTGAGGAATTGAAATGGTGCTACGGATATGATGCGAGATGTTTTCCATGTGTAATTGGTCGAAGCTGTTGTTGTGGCTCTGCAGAAGGATAATGTGTTCTTTCAGCTCAGTAGTTGTGTTTTTGAGAGCCTTAAGGCTATGCTCAGGTAGTGATGATGCTTACGATTGGTTATCGCGCAATGTCGACATGATGATAGAACGCTTACCCATATGTTAAGTCCTGATGAATGGTTTGAAGGGAGGTCTTCTCAGAATGTGATTTCGAGATTTCAGTATTTTAGTTCCGGCAGAGAAAAGGCATTTGATTTATGAATGGTCCGGTTGGAATTGATAAAGTAGTAAGACTTGGTGTTTTCAAGTAAGGTGGAGTATTCACCTGTGATGTGTTATCGTCGTCCTTGATCGAATGGAATGTGTTAAGTTCGTCAGTGCCATGGTTTCTTCGGCTGCATGGGGTTAGAGTATTGTGAAGAAGTATTGAAGAATGCGGTTGGCAGAGACCGTGAGGTGCGGTGGTTCAGTACTGGAAGAGTGTTGATAATGAAAGAAGCTTGAGATGAATGATTTTTGGAGAGTTTGAAGTCGTGGCGAACTGCTGGTTTAAGAATTGTTGGTCACTCACTGCTCAATTACTGCTTTTCCTTTCGAATTTGCCTGTAACCCCGCTCGAATCTAATCATAATTAGTTTAATATTATTAATTTATGCTAAAGGAACTAACTTTACTGAAAAATCATTGTTTTCCTAAGTTTTCTCAAAAAAGTTAAAAACTGACCCCGGGCCCGCTTGGTCCAAACTCGGGGTTCGGACCAAATTCCGTTTACACATTCACCCCCGAGCCCGAATATGCAATTAGTTTCGAAATCCGACCCAATTCGAGGTCAAAATTCGATTTTTACGAAATTCTCTAATTCCACCCAAACCCTCAATTTCTACCATGAAAATTCTTAATTTTTTATTGAAAGTGATGAAAAACATTGGGTAATTAAAAGAGAAGAGTTTAGAATTGTTTACCATCACTTTGGGGATGAATTTGTGTGAAGAAACTCACCTTTAGGTCTTTGTAGTTCGAAAAATATGAAGAAAGAGGTTCTGCCCGTTTTAAAACCTGATTTTATATAACTGGACAGGCCTTCATCGCGTTCGCGATGGGCCTATAGGTTCGCATAGCGTCAGGCCCAAATGGCCTTCGCATTCGCGGTGACCTAGCCGCGTTCGCATAGAAGAAATGGGCTCCCCTCCCCCAGGCCCACTTAACTCACTGCGTTCGCGATGGCCTGGTCGCGTTCGCGAAAAGTCTCCCCCCAGTGTTTCGCGTTCGCGTCGAGGGCCACGCATTCGCGTAGCATAAAATGACCCCAGTGCAAATTCTACTATATGCGTTCGCGAGTGGAGTAACGTGAACGCGAATAACAAATTGACTGTGCACCAAAGCAGCAAAAACATCAGACTTTAACATGTTCAAAACATCACGTAGCCAATCCAAAACTCACCCGAGCCCTCGGGACTCTAAACCAAACATGCACGCAAGTCGAAAAATATCATACGGACTTGCTTGTGTAATCAAATCATGAAAATAACATCTAAAACTATGAATTTAACCTCAAAAATCATGATTTTTCTCAAGAACACTTCAATTTCACTATTTCTCAACCGGACATCAAAATCACGTCAAATAAATTTTGATTCTCACCAAATTTCACAAATAAGGCTTCAACATCATAACTACCTGTATCGAGCTCCGAAACAAAAATATGGGCCTGATACCAACGGTTTTAAACATTAATTCATTACTTTATTTCATTAATATTCCAACAAAATAATTTCTTTCAAAAATTGATTTCTAAGGCCAGGGACCTCAGAATCAAATTTCGGGCATACGCCCAAGTTCCATATTTTACTACGGACCTCCCGGGATCGTCGAAACACGGATCCAGGTCCGTTCACTAAAAATATTGAACCAAGTCAACTAAAACCAAATTTTAAATTTCAGAAATTATTATTTCTCATATTTTCACATAAAAACCTTTCGATTTCACGCCCGGACTGTGCACGTAAATCGAAATAAATAAAATTAATCTTTTTAAGGCTAATGAGCCTGAAATTGAGTCTTAATTTATAAGATGACCCTTTTGGGTCATCACACTTGTTGACCAACTTACTGACCAATTTTGGTCGGTATTATTTTTAAAATAAATGTAAAATATTTTTCTCCCTGTTTCTCTCCAACTTTGGTCGCTTTTTTTGACCGACCAATGTTGGTCGAAAAATTTTGATCAATATTTATCGAATTTCTAGTAGTGTTTCTGGCAATAATAATTGTTGTTGTTATAGGTACAATATTGTAATATAAAGATAAAATAATATGACAAAATTAGTTCCAAAGAAAACATGGCTCTTATAGTGAAATATCGTTAGACTGTTATAGAAAAATCTAAATTTATTTATGAGAATAGTATTTTTTTTTTCTTTTCTTTTTCATGTCTAAGGAGTAAAGCAACCGTGAATAGAAGAGGCTTAGTAACTACATATCACAAGAATGGTGTTTTTTCTTTAACCAGGGAGAAAAATTTGTGAATATAGAACCTTAGATCAATTAACATGGGTTATAGTGGAATGGTAAACAGAGACGGACCTATGTGTTATAGTAAGAGGTCACCGAACCCTATAAGTTTCGACGGAAATCTTATATATGTATATGTATATATATATATTTTGAAAATGGTTAATATAAAGTACGTGACACCCTAAATACTAAAAGCCTTCGGGGGCACTAGTTGAGCAGAATATCATATTTTCGTCGCGTAAAAATTTTGGATCCGGATCCATTGGTAAGTACTTCTTTGTCCTTAACCAGAATCTGAGTTCTAGCTGTAGGTATAAACTATATACATGGGCGGTTTTATGTAGAGGTGACGGGGTGGTACGCCACCCGGTCGCTCGGATAAAATTTCATGTACTCAGTGATGTTTCACTAGTATTTCATATAGAAAAAGTATATAAATAGTTTGTGGCACCCCATATCTCAAAATGGTTGTAGGTGTAACAGTCAAAGTAGCGCATTTCAAGTCCAACACTAAAGATCGATCCTTCTTTAACTCATATTGAGTACTTTTTTGTGTTCCTTTTTCCAGATTATTTCTTTTCTTATCTTTTTCTTAATTTCTTTTATCTTCATGTTGATATTTTTCCTATATACAATCTCATTTTTATTAGTAGTTTTTTAGATTATAAAAGTATATTTGCCTATGTTTTCTCGTTCTAGATCTCAACTTTTAAAATTTGAATATGTTTTTAATCATTTTTTTTAAGTAGTTAATATTATTTTTTCCTTGAAAGGACCAAATATATTGAGTTTCGTTATTATGTGTTTATTTATGCACAAAAAGATCTTTTAAACAAATCAAATAAACACAAAATGGATCGAGCTGAAACCGAATTAATTTAAAATATAGCGAACCGGCCAAATGCATGTATACCTAATAAATTTAACCTCTACGACTGCTGGTAAGTTTATATAAAATACAGTGGCACCCGTAACCATTAAATCCTGGATCCACCTCTGACTATATAGACTCGTCTTTGTAGCACTTTTTAATAAGACTATGACTTCATCTGATTTCTCTATAAATACTCCTCAAGCTTTCGGTTCTTCTCCATTAAATTTTCAGCTTCTTTCTCCACATCACAGAAGTGAAAACAAAAGCTCAAGAAGAAAAACAAAAACAAAAAGTCTCTTTTTAATCGGAAAAATGAAGCTGTTTAGAATTAGCTCTGCTTTGCCAGTTTTCATATTATTAGTTTGCTTTATGGTTTTATCTAATTACTACAATGTTGTTTTTGCTTCCAATTATGATGTTTTTACGTGCTTCCAATCCTCAAGAGATGTTAATATCACTACTAACTACAGAACTGGTTACCATTTTCAACCCCCCAAGAACTGGATGAATGGTACGTTTCTCTCCCACCCCACCCCCTCTTCTGTTGTTGCTTTGGTTATGTGTATATATATCCATTTTTGCTTGGTATTGGTATTTGCGCATTGAGGGGTAATTAGGCGTCTAACAAACGCAACGCGAGATCTGTGGTTAAAGATGAATGAGTACTTATTACTCCTCTTGCAACATTAAACAATAGACATTCTGTTCCTCCAAACTCAATTATATTTTTAAAAGATCTATTTTACCCTCGATCTTATTAGCCTTCATCTATTTTTATTTTTTTTTACTTTTTTAATATCACAATATTTTCTAAATCTATATTACGAATTTACCTCTAGTGAAAATAAAATATTAAAAAGGTGAAAAACGATAATCAATCATATACTTATTGAAATTCAATAATGAAACAAATGGGTGCAATTAAAATATTAAAAGAAAAGATTTTATTAATATCAATCAAATAAAAAGTTAGTTCAGTAATATAAAAAAATAATTAAACATAGAGGTAGATTTTCTGAGAAATTCCTAAGCTTATATATTTATAACTTAGAAAATATTTTGTTAACGAAAATAAATATTCAAAGATATATACAGAAACATATAATAAAGAATAAAAGAGAAAGTAAAACTTAAATATATAGATAATATTAATGTAATGATAAAAAAGAGTAACGAAATTTTTTTTTGCAAATTCATAAAGGTATTATTCTAGTTAAATTTTATTGAGTTTTCATTATATAATTTATCATAAGATATTAAAATTAGTAAAATAGGTAGGCTAAAGATAAAATATATCTTATATAATATAAAAAAGATAGAGGAGGAATTGAAAATGTCAAGGGTAAAATTAGTGTTGGAAGAGTAGTTTGATTTTTAGGATAAAATTAGGGGATCAAAATGATTCTTACACTTTAATATATGGATCCTACTGACACACGTGTGAGTTACAAAAGCAAAAAACGAAAAATGAACCAGCTCCCTAATAATGAGTACTTATTATACAAGTAAATACATATGACAACTAGGGGACACTAATTGCAGCCCCCTACTTGGAAACTGTCACCCTATTGTCTTTAATTACTTATACTCCGTCAGTTCATTTTTATTTATTTAATATTTTAAAAATATATTTTTACTTTTACTTGTATTTGTCACTTTCACATATTAAAAAAAGATAATTTTATTTTTCCCGTAATACCTATAGTATTATTTATTCATTTCAAATCATTTTCTCAAATTCACCATCAATTAATATGAGTATCATGATAAATTATGCACTTAATTTATTATTTTTTTAAAGAATATGCAATGTTCATAGTGGACATGTAAAAGTGAACTGATGGAAATACCATACGTGGAACTTTTGCTAATTTTCTCTTATTTTTTCTTAATTATATATTGGGGGAACTTCACATATCTATGCAATTTTTAAAAACATAATAATAAATATTTCTAGCAGCAAACTTAGTATATCAAGAGTAGCCATAAAATATTTTCTTATATAGCAAATTCCCAACCAAAACTGAAACCCCCATCATATGCCTAAAATCTTGCAGCATATAACTTAAGGTTTTTTTTCCTTATTTATCTCCTAAGCATATGTTCTTTAATCCCCAACCCAATTGATTCCTTAGTTTATATTTTTTTGGTTTATTCTTTTTTTTTCATTTTTGAATGTTTAAATCTTTAATGATAGGATATACTAAGTATATGTATTAAGTTTTATACCGTAGATATTTGCAACTATAATAAATATATATAGTATATATTTACTGTAATTAAGTTTAATACTATAAATATTTCACATATATACTGGATATATGCACAATTTTTTTATTAAAAAAACATTTATGGTATATTTTAGTATAAATATTTTATATCTTACACATACCATAAATATACCATTTATTGTATACTAATTAACATAATTTAAAATTTTCGGAATTTAAAATATATATCTTACACATAATTTGCAAGTATGATACATGTTATAATACTGGAATAAGTTTGTTATATTTTTGTGTGTTTTATAGTGGAAAATGCTTTGAGTATATATTTTATAGGTCTTGATGATACCCTGCATATATATATATATCCTAAGCATTTAAAATTATATATATAAAATTGAATTAAATATAATTTAAAACACATAAGAGTATTATATAAGGTAAAAATACCGGATACTATATCCTAGGTTATAAAAAATACACTGTATATATTTAGGGTATGTTCAAATCCATAAACCAAACAAACAACTTGATACACTGTAAAAATACATAAGATAGGCATCAAATAAATTTTAAAACACAATAAAAATACATAAGATATTGGTTGGTTGTGCATCAGTTTTCTGAAACAAAAGATTCCCAACCCTATGAAACTTTCAAATGTCTTGTTTTAAAAAGGAATAATAAAGAAACCTTTACTTGCACCGGATAGAGTGAAGGAAAATTCATTTCAGATTTGGGTGTCTTTCGCTTCTTTTTTTTTTTTTTTTTTTTTTTNCATTTAATGAGTTTTACCTTGTTTCTTAGCTATGAGATTTACAGTTTACTTAAAGAAAATAAGCGAATGGGGTTTTGCATGAGATTTTGCCTTATCTGATGAGAAAAAAAAACAAAAGGGAGGAATTTTTGGGTTCATGATAGTGGAGAGTTTAGTGAAGAAATAATCCCAACAATTTTGAGATTTGGTTGAATATGGAAGATTTTTAAGCTCTAACACATGATCCCTTCAATCATGGGTCAGTTTTAAGAAATAAAGAATCTGATGGTAACATATTATTTTTAAAACATGCTATATATGTAAATGAATCTGCCCTTTTTAAAATAAATCAAAAGTACTATTGTTTATATAATATTTGCTTACTAATTGCTCTACAAAGTAAAAATCTCTATATTGGTTGTGTGTGATTTGGGCTGACAGGGGTTGATAAGAAGGATCTTGTCCCCATCAGCAACTTACAATATTTTAGGGAAGACAAATAATAATTTCCTGCATTTCCTAAATTTTTGTAATTTCACTTTTCATTTGTTTATTCATCAATATTAAATTATGCATATTTAGTAATACATCCAATTGTTTATTTACTAATTTTTTAAAATTTTTTCTTTATGGTCTTTCTCGATGCCTTCAAACATACAAATAGACCCCAATGGTGAGTCAGAAATTTTATCCTTTTTTTATTTTTATTTTTTATCAATCACCAATTATTCATTTATGTTATAGATTTTTCATGTATTACCAACAGCACCAATGTATTACAATGGAGTCTATCATCTATTCTACCAGTACAATCCAAAAGGAGCAACAATGAACAACATTGTTTGGGCTCATTCAGTTTCAAAAGACTTAATCAATTGGATTAATTTAGAGCCTGCAATCTATCCATCCAAACCATTTGACAAATATGGAACATGGTCTGGTTCAGCAACTATTCTCCCTGGTAACAAGCCCATTATTTTGTACACTGGAGTAGTAGATGCCAACATGACCCAAGTGCAAAATTACGCTGTCCCGGCCAACTTATCGGATCCATATCTCCGTGAATGGAACAAGCCCGATAACAACCCGTTGATCGTCGCGGATATCAGCATCAACAAGACCCAATTTCGTGACCCGACAACAGCTTGGATGGGCAAAGATGGTCATTGGAGAATTGTGATAGGAAGTTCAAGAAACCGTGGTGGGTCGGCAATATTGTATAGAAGTAGGAATTTCATGAAATGGATCAAGGCTGAGCATCCACTTCATTCATCTACCAAAACAGGAAATTGGGAATGCCCAGATTTTTTTCCTGTTTCCTTGCAAGGTTCTAATGGTTTAGATACATCGTACAACGGGAAATATGTTAAATACGTTCTCAAGAATAGCCTTCCTGTTGCCGCGTTTGAGTACTACACAATTGGTACATATGATGCCACACAAGATAGGTATATTCCAGATAAAACTTCAATCGATAGTTGGAAAGGATTGAGACTTGACTATGGCATGTTCTACGCGTCTAAGTCGTTCTACGACCCTAGTAAGAACCGAAGAATCGTGTGGGGTTGGTCTTATGAATCAGACGGTCTCCCCAACAATGAAAACAACAAAGGATGGGCTGGAATTCAGGCTATGCCGCGTAAAGTATGGCTTGATTTCAGTGGTAAACAATTAGTTCAATGGCCTATTGAAGAATTAAAAACTCTAAGAAAGCAAAATGTCCGATTGAGCAACAAAAGGCTGGATAAGGGAGAAAAGATTGAAGTAAAAGGAATCACAGCGGCGCAGGTTTAGACTTTTTTTTCTAGTTTTTAATTTGCAAGCATTTTAAATAAAATTTTCTTCACAAGTTAAGGCTAAGTTGGGACATCAATTGAAATTGCCAGGCTGATGTTGAAGTGACATTCTCCTTCTATAGCTTAGACAAGGCAGAGCCATTTGATCCTAGTTGGGCTGATCTTTATGCACAAGATGTTTGTGCAATTAAGGGTTCAACTGTTCAAGGTGGGCTTGGGCCATTTGGCCTTGCAACATTGGCTTCTCAAAACTTAGAAGAATACACACCTGTTTTCTTCAGAGTGTTCAAAGCTCAAGAAAATTATAAGGTTCTTATGTGCTCTGACGCCACACGGTTTGTTCTCTTAGAACTCCATCCCTGCACCTCCTAAAAAAGAACATTTTTTATCTATGACTCTCTGAAAATACCATCCTGCGGATCCTCCAAAACACAGGTGCAGCAGCATGGAGGGTCCGCGCAACATAGCTCTTGGTTCACCCAAAACTATATCTATGGCCTACGGGTGTGATTTGTGACTATACACATTCAAAAACCTCTACCTATAATAATGGTGATCAAAATCACCATGGTAGAACTTCTTTCTATTTTTTCTCTCATCATCTGTCCCGTTTAACCAATAGTTTATCCATAAAACTGAACATCAACACAACTTAAAATCTCTAGAAATCAACTAACCTCATATAATTCTCCTTTATTGACAGATCTACCACTCAACATTATAATGCAATGTGCAAACCCTCATTTGCTGGATATGTAGATGTGGACTTAGTGGACAAGAAGTTATCTCTTAGGAGTTTGGTAAATTTTGTTTCAGCATCTTTTAGTGAATGTGCTCTATATATATTCTCTCTTTGAACTCTTTTTGTTAATTTTCCACTATGTATATGCGTGCAGATTGATAACTCAGTAGTGGAAAGTTTTGGTGCTGGTGGCAAAATATGCATAACATCAAGGGCTTATCCAACATTAGCAATTCACGACAAAGCACATTTATTTGCCTTCAACAATGGTACAGAGATAATCTCAATCGAGACTCTAGATGCCTGGAGCATGGATACAGCTAAAATAAACTAAAAAGTTGTGAGAAATAAACTTAGCAAAAATAAATAAACAAATAGATAGATTGATAGATAGAGAGACCTTTTCCCCAGGCATTTGATAAAGTAGGATCTACAAGTCCTAAAGAACTTATCAAGAAAATACGAAGTTCCTTTAGAATTTATCACCATAGTATCTTTGTACAGATTATTGTTCTAAATAAATGAGAAGACAAAACTATTCTTCAAAATAAAGCATATTTGCTTTCTTATTAATTGTGCATTTACCGAAATTATAAACTATTTTGGTATTAAGAAAGAAAAGAAAAATGGAATCTCATACTAAGAAAGGAAGGTTTGTACTATAGCAAGAAAGTCTAAGAAAATAATAGGAAAGGCAAATCAAACATAATGGAATTAGTAAAAGGGAGTCTTACAGAAATATCCCAAATAAGTTTCAACTTACCAACCTCTAGCCATTGATTATAGACTTACCAAAACTAGCCAAGCACATATAAAAATTAAAAATTCAAATAAATAATGTTCTTTTTCTCCAATAATTACACGCAAAGATCTTCTTTTATATTTTTAAGCGTGATCAACAACATTAGATGTAAGACCGAAAGAAAATTCTATGAATGAGGTAGCAAATAAGGTGATAAATACAAAATATATATATATATATATATATATATATATATATATATATATATATACAAGATTCCAAAAATCTAAGCAAAAAATTATCTTTTTCAATTGGTACGTATGAAATTCATTGAAAACGTATAGATGAGTCTATACAAAATTTGAGGAAGATTGGAGGTGATTTGGGCTGATTTCATATCAAAATTCGTAGTTAAAATCGAGTTCAAAAAATTCTGTGACACATGTATCACACACATAGTTATACATGTGATACAAATATGATACATATGTGATACACAGTGTGATATACGTATCATTTTTTTTCATGTTCATCTTCTACTTCGAATTTTCAATTCAAACTACCTCAAAACTCTACCAAATCATCCCAAAATTGAGATTCAAGCTCCTTAAGATGTACTCGATCTATTATAACAACACCCACTCAAAAGAAAGCAAAAATTTGGCCTTTTTGGCTACAAATAGCTAATTGGCTAATATTAGTAATATTTGGCTAATTGACCAATTTTTGTAATAAGCTACTTATAAATGGACATTGGTAGTTTCTCTTAGTAAAACGCCCCTCCAATTTGCAAGAGCCTACCTTAAAGTTTCCGAATTTGCAAAGCCCACCTCATCAAAAAATTTATGCTACATGATTTAGGTCACGTAAATTGTAAAACCTCAGTGAAGACTTGTGTTCCTGAACTCCTCATAATGAAAAACATCACCTTTCTTCTAAATTGAATGTTGATTACATTTAGATCATCAAAGAATTATTTCCCCATTTTTTCCCTTTCTCTCCTTTTGGGTACTTTCTCATAGTCGGTTAAGTTGGAGAAATCCTAAAATTTCCCAAGAATTATAAATAAAATTATCCTTTGTCTTTAATTCTTAACACTCAAAAAATCATATGATGGTTACTAGTTGATGATGGAGAAACCCAAGGTATCCAAGGTTTCCCTACCTTGGATAGCATACCACAGTTTCTAAGAAAGTTAATTTACGACATAAGAAAAGATGAAGCTATTGCTCATAATAACCATTGCTACCTGTGCTCTCTTTTAGAAATCATAGCATTCAAATCAACTTGAATGTATCTCAACTATTTTTCTAAGTATTTGTATGCTTCCTCATAAAGGTATCAAATAACTCCTCATTGAAAAAAGGTACCAAATAACTCTGACCAAGGCTAGGGCGGCGAAAATATTACCTGACTTTTTTGCATCATCCAAGCTATAAAGGATCAAAAACCATGCTCATTGATATCTCCTCTCCTTGGCCTGATCAGAATTACTCATTCCGCCTGATCAGAGGTACTAATGATCACAACAATCATAAGGCAAATAAAAACCAACAAAGCACTGCCACTGTCCCTTCAGATACACTGGGTTACTTTCTTTCAATTCCCTCGTGAAATGAAAATAGAAAATAAAGGCACCAGTAGAATAAAGAACCTATTGATGCAACAAGGCTCCATTGGCAGAAGCATAGGGCTCTGTCACCACAAAAAACCCACAGATTTAGCAGGATTCCCCTCACATGTGAACAAATTACATAAGACTGAAGTGGTAGTCCAAATTAGATTTTCCAATATCAAGAAAAACAGCAATCAATGACAAAGTTGAAACATGAACAATGCCTTAATATTTCTTTCCAATGTTGGGACTGAAAATAGAGAACAGTCAGATAACATCAAGAGATAAAACACTAAATAAACCATTGAAGACAAGACAGTAAATTTCAACATCCAACTCAACTCCTCTACAACTTAACTCTTTTAGAACGGAAAAACAGGAATCACTCCTTTAGAGTTAAAGAACTGCAAGTTATACTACCTTAAGACAGCACGCATAGAAGTCATCTGATGGTTAAAGTCAATCAATCAACAAGTGTAGCAGTTGAAATGCATCAATTGTCAAGAAAGTAAACAACGATATGATTGATAGAGATTTTAACTAGACTGGGAAACTACAAGATATAAATGGTGATTAAGACCATTGCCAATTATAGTAGCTTTGAGGGAGGAGCCACAGATCTTCACTGTGGTAATCACTCAGTTTGAAAAGTGACTAATTATTTGTACCGTGAAAATGTAAATATGTGATCCAACGATCAAATCAAATAACTGGCAATTACCCAGTGAAATGCATCAGATGTGAACTATGCAAGGGACCATGTGATTGATGGAGATAAAGACACTTCAACTAGGAAGGCAACTGCGTGAAGAAGCCTCATGACTAGACGTGCTTACTAAGGTGGATCTGAAAGATGAACTGCCAAACCTTGGTTGCAGTTTAAAGAACACGATCATGGTGTCAAGTCCTTGATGAAAATCTTTAGATGGATGGCCTGAGGCTACATGTCCATGAACATACAAATAAGAACTTGGCTCCCTGCTATGGAACTTGGCTCACACAAGCCAACTGTTGACTTCTTCAACAATCGAGGATCAAGCAATACCAATCTAGGTATTAATAGCTTCAACCAATATCATAGCTACTTTAATTCGGTCAAACAATAGTTTGAACTCTCAATTCTCTTGCTTTCGGTCATCTTACCCCTAGTTCAACCATCTACGTTACCTAAACCATGGGTAACCCAACTCGTTCATTATCAAATAAATTCCAAGTTACTCCTACCATTATTTCATCCAAACATGCATTATTCCATTCATTACCACCATTCGATTAACTCTTGGTTTTTAATTCTTCAATTCTATAAATTTCAAAGAAAACAGCACAATTGAAGTGAACCGAAGGGTATAATGACAAAATTATAGTATATCATTTGGACCAATTGATGTTTTACCACCTGTCAAATCATGAAACATGAACAAAATCATAAATCCTCTATCTAATGGTAATTATATCTTTGAACCGAGCCACTTATTAGAACTTCAATTCAGTGGCACTAGGCACTAGCACAAGTACAGGAGAATCTACATAGCATATAACAATATGTTTTCCAAACTATAGACCAACATTAGACAATGAACAGAGGCCTATTTTTGTTTTTTTCTGTTAACCGAGAAATTCCCAGAAGGCTAGCAGCTAGCAAACTTTTATCACTAGCAAAGTTCGAACCATGACATGCACCTAACACCAGATATCAAGTGTTGCATAGTTAGCACTAGACCAAAGCCCTGGGGGATAGACAGAAGCCTACCTAAAAGCTAATAAAAAGATATACATAATCGCTTCAGAAGTAACGAAGTTGTTGCAATCACAATCATATAAAATCTAACATAACTATCTTCCATTTCACAATCCCAAAATGTACACCAAAATTTACTAGAATAATATTTTCACTTCTAAGTCCACATATATGTAACAATATAAGTAAATATATCAAAAATTAACTGAGCTGCTTGTTTATCGTTTCAATCTAGAAAACCTGTTTGGCGAAAAACAGCATTTCGAACTTGACGAAGGTCTCTCCCTTTGAGTGTTCTCCCGACGCCTTCGAGCACCGAAAACGTGGTTTTAGGTGATCTAGAGGATCCTCCTCCCGCTACGATCTCATGAGGCGGAAGCATCTCATCGTAGCCGCCCTCATCGTCATCGATTTCCAGGTCAGCAAGCTCGCCGTTTCTCGGCGTCGCCTTCTTCGGCATCATCGGGACGTTCACTGGAGCCGAGTGTTGGAACTTCCTCGCCGGCATCGTTTGTGAATAGTTATTACGGTTATAGCTATTTTCTCTGTCCAATGGTGGTTTCGGTATCGTCGGAAAAGCTCGCAAAGACGTCGTAGGCGAAGACGAAATCGGCGACGAAGGTGAGGAAGTTATCGAACGTTTCCGATAAACAACCGGACGGTTAAGTTTCCGGTAATCCTCAGGCAATGCAGCGAGAATACCGAATTTCTCCGGCTGACGGAAGGTTTGCCGCCGGAGACTGTTTGAAGAAGCAGGGGAAGTAGAGCTGCGCTGAGGTTCAGTGAAGTCTCCGGTCCAGAAAACATCATCTTCGTTAAGCTCATCTCCGTCGATAGTACTATTAGTCTGCGGTGGAGAGAATACGCCGAGAAATCGATCGGAGGACGGCGAACGACGGTGGCGAAAAGCTACGACACCGTTTTGGTCCATCGAACGTCGTCACTCCACTTCCCACTTCCTTTTTTTGCGTATGAATGATACCTCTCTAGATGTCCCGAGACTATAATCTAGTAGGTCCCACTTATATTTAACGTTTGAAATGGACCTACAAGATAAAGAGTGAAGTTTTCTGTATCCCACGTTGTAAGGCCATTTTTAACCTTTAACCCCATTTTTGTTTTTAAAATGGGGATTTCTCATTTTGAGAATAATTATTCCAACCATTTTTCTATTTTTTCCCTCAAATCTTTTGTCTATATTATATTATTATTTTTTATTTTAATTTTTATTTTTTAAATTCCATTAGAAAAACACCATCTTTTATTTTTATTAATTTGTAATTTTCATTAAAATAATTTCATAAAATTTTAAATAATATAATTTGTATGCAATTATTATAGATTAACTAATAATTCAAATAAAAGTGAAATCATTGTGATACAAAATTAATCAAATACATATTACATGACGATAAAATTCATTCGAAATACTACATAAATATTCAACTTCAATCTCTAGTATTCTCCCATAAATGATCTATTAATGCATTACGAAGTGCAAAAATGAGCATCTTTGTCCTTAATTCTTCTATGTCGAGCTAAAAATTCTTGAAATCGTTGAGTTTCATCTATTGCCATTTCTACTGTTGGAGGTGGACCTTCCAAATCATCTTGAATTGGTGCATTAAGATCACGCTCATTCTCGATTATCATGTTGTGCAGTATAATACATGTACTCATTATATCATGTAACACTTCTTTTTGCCAAAAACGTGCAGGTCCTGCAACAATTGCAAAACGTTGTTGCAAAACTCCGAATGCACGTTCAACATCTTTTTGACATGATTCTTGTTTCATCGCAAAATATTTCTTCTTTGCCGAATGTGGCTCACGAATAGTTTGCACAAGGGTTGACCATTTTGGATATATATTGTCAGCTAAATAATAGCCCATGTTGTTGGACAATTTTTCCATTTCCAATGCATGCAGTCTAGACTGCCTAGCATTCCTGGAAAACCACGTTGTTCGCCAATGTGCAAAAGCCTTGCAACATCGTTAGGTGTTGGTAATCTCAAATACTGCTCGCCAGAAACCTCTATGACAGCTCGGCAAAATCTCTTCAGACTCTCAATTGCAGTCGACTCTCCAATTTTTACATATTCATCAATGGCATCCGCTGGCAAACCGTATGCCAACATTCTAAACAATGCTATAATTTTCTGTAGAGTAGATAATTCAAATCTACCCATACCAAATTAAGATCCAATAACGGGCGTCAATCAATCCAGAGATCAATTTTGGGGTCGAGTCGCAGATACATACAACAATACAAAGGAAGATTTTTGGGAGATTCGCACCAAGAAATCATTGCAAAACCGAATGCAAATGATTGAGAAGGCAGTAAGAAAATTAAACGGATGTGCACATCAAGTAGAAAATTTGCGTCCTAGTGGTGGTGCTTCTGAGCAGGATATTGTGAGTATTTATTTTGTAGTTACTTATATTTTATTTGTAAATATATTTACTTACTGTTTTCTTTTAATTTTTTTTAATATTGCAGCTTACACAAGTAAAAACTTTACTTATGCATGATCTGAACTTCAAAAAGGGCTTTAAATTTGATCATGTGTGGGATACAATGAAGGATTTTGAGAAGTTTAACGATGGCAATTTTGGAAGGAAAAAACCAAGAAAGCAAGGGCATGCTAATATTTCTTCGGACTCTGAGAATCCTACCCCTGATTCACCCTATTTATCATCTCCTAACTTATCATCATTTTCACTAAATTTAAATGAGGATGTTGCAGGTGATTCCACATTATCACAACGGCCTAGTGGGGTGAAGAAAGCAAAAATGAAGAGAAAAATTGAAAAAGATTAGATGAAGACAATCCAATCAGAAAATAATCGGATGGTTGAGGCGATGAATAATGCAACCGAGGCAAAAAAAGAAGCTATGGCTGTTCAAAAAGAAAAACTAAGATTAAAAGAAATGAAAGAAGAAACTAAAGTTTTCACGATGGATGTGGATTCTATTGTCGATCCGGCTTGTCGTGAATTTATGCGACAAGAACAACAACGAATAATTTATAAAAGAAGTCAACAATATCAACACTCACAACCACAACAATTCTCGACGCCATTCACTCAATACTACAATGATTTTGGTGTACCTGGAGACGACGTACCTCCCTACTAAGTTATTATGCTATTTATCGTAGTTTAAATTTTTATGTATTTTAATTTAATGTATTTTCAATTTTTATGTATTTCCAATTTTAATGTATTTTTGTTTAATGTATTTTCAATATTAGCAACATCTAATATTTCATATTTGCACCATTTATTTTATGAGATTATTTTTTTTTTTTGTACAATTATAACGTATAATAAAATTAACTTACAATTTTACATAAAAATAATAAATGCACGAAAATTAATTTATCAAAATTATACGCTAAAGTTAAGATGTAAATTAATATTATAAAGATATTACATAAACATAACTAGGTATATAAAGAAGTAAAATTAAAAGAGTTAAATAATAAAATATGGGTGAATAGTAATGGGGGAGATGAATAGTGTAACCCCATATTTGAGGGAACACTATTCATCCCCCATTTTGGGGGCAAAAATGGGGGAGGATTGGAGCTTGTTTACCCCAAAATTTTTCCCCATTATGGAGAAATGGGGTAAGGTTGGAGAAGCCCTAAGCCTTTAAATGAAAATATTTGCATATTTTATGCGAAAGAGATCTTAAAATCGAGAGTCATTTCTGTAAGATATTTGGAGGTTGTGAGATCGACATACTTGAAATAATTTGAGTCTCTTGGAATAATTAAATTTATCAATAAATTTGAACTTTGTGGAGGATGACTTTGTATACGGTTAAAATCGGGGCACCCGATTTAACTATCTAATTGAGACCGGGGTGTTGCATCGAAAGTCAGTTTCAACTCAATCGCAAAGTTGAGGCATCGAGTTCGAGATCGAGATCGAGGTTGGTAGCTATCGAAGTCAAGAGAGATAGACACTGAGTAATACCGGAGATGACTTCATAACGGAAGAGCGAGATATCCGTGACTGGACGTGGATCATGGCGTAAATCTCGGAACAAATCAAATTAGAAGCGGTTAATTAGCTAAGTGCCGGAGAATTTCGGCATATTTAATACCAATTGCTTAGATTTTAGCTCATTTTAAATGCAATTGTCTGTTATACTTATGTAATTTTGATGTTTTGCAGTGCATGAGGCTTGATGACCCAAAATATGGAAATGAAATCAAAAGGCCGCAAAAGGGCAAGAAGAAGGCAAAATGCGGACCGCAAACTGAACATGCAGACCACAAACTTAACATGCGGACCGCATAATGCTCAAGGAAATCGCAAATCACCACAGATTGTTTGGCCAATTCAAGAGAAGGAAATGCGGTCCATTATTCGACCGCATAACAAGTTTGCGGGCCGCATAATGGATCGCAAACCTCCAGGAAAAGTTGTTGGGATCAGGAATACGATGGAATATGCGGTCGCATATCAACAATGCGGACCGCGTAACCAAAATGCGACGACTACCTGGAACCTAGGGTTGCGAAGATGCTATGGAACTGAAGAGAATGCGAACCGCATGTATGTTATGCGACATATAGGCGGTCGCATAATTGACCTGGAAGGGTATTTTTGTCCGAAATTGGCCCCGATTTTTAGCCCATTATAAATAGATTTATTAGGGTTTTGTGGGGGCATCTTGTCTGAAAAAAGAGCTAGATTCCAAGCATTGAATATTCCTATCTTTTGGAAGTTTGAGAGTGAAGAATCTTGCACTTTTGTAAGCACTATGACATTTAATATTCTCTTCTTTTTGTATTTTAGCATGTGTGGCTAATTTTAAATACTAAGGTTGTGGACCCTAAATGGATGTAATGTTAATGGGTGTTTAACATTGCATATATTGTATAATGGTTGGTTGATTTATATTTATTTCTCATTCTTCATTTATTGTTGGTGGTTCAAACATTAACAAGTGTCATTATACTCTTTCTTTACTTGAAAAAGTGGGTTAGGGTTTGGTAGAAGTAAATATCAAAAACTCGAGGCTTTAAACTTTGTTTAATAGAATCGCTTAGGAATAAGTGTAGTTTATTTGGCATAAATTGATTATTCTTAATTGTAACTCTTTTATAGTTGGAAAAGTATTAAAGAGGAAATACTACACAATTATTGGAAAATATTGGGTAGTCATTAGAAATCATTTGCATATCAAAAGGGACCTTACATTAGAAATATATCATATTAACAGCGATATCATTATATTTCATTAAAGGGGACACAACCTTGGTTTAGTTTACCAAATTAATTACAATCATATTTGTTAGTAGTTCACTCAATTATCATACAATCAACTACAATACTCTTGTTATTCTAACGGAATAGAAATACGATTTAAGTTAAGCTTCACACTACTCAAGTAAACTTTTCACGCCTATTCCCTGTGGGATTCGACCCCAACTTAGTTGGGTTACTATATTTGACATCGATCACTTTACACTATTTTAAGGTGTAATTTGAGCGTATCAAATTTTGGCGCCGTTGCCGGGGAATACGATTTTGAAATTACTAACTAGTGTGCACTTTACCTTACATCTTTTCTATTCCATCACATTTTGCTTTCTTTGCTTGGTGTGCTAGGTAAGAATGGCCGATTATGATGAAGAGGGGAATCCCTTTGCAGACATTGAGGAATATCTTGATGATACCAAAGCTATCCTTCCTCCACGGGTTGAAGCTGCTACATTCAAAGTAGAGTAGGGGTTAATCCTAATGCTTAAGGCAGAAGGATTATTCAGGAACTCTACTGATGATGATCCAGCGCAACACCTTAGAAATTTCTTAGGTGTGTGTGCCATGCATAACAGAACAATGTAACAGACGACGCCTTGAGATTGCGAGTATTCAAATACTCATTGACTGGAGAAGCTCGAAAGTGGATTCAAAATCTACCTCCTCAATCTATCACTTCTTGGCCCGACATTGTCCGTGCCTTCTTGTCCAAGTGGTTCCCACAGAGCAAGAAATCTGAGCTTAGAGATAAAATCTTCTTCTTCAAACAACTACCAGGAGAACACTTACATGAAGCGTGGGACCGATTCAAGTTATACTTAGTGAGGTCACCGAACCATGGTTTTCCGGATGCTATTTTGATGGAGAAGTTCTACATGGGTTTGGATCCATTGTCCCAGTCCATAGCAAAAAAAGCAGTAGACGGATCTTTCATGGACAAATCATTCACCTGGATTACGCAAATTCTGGATAAAATGGCCAAACACAATCAAGCATGGCATTCTGAAGATGCTAGTGGTGGAATTTCTTATGGTACTCCGTCTCTAACCAACATGATCAAAGAAAACCAAGAGAGAGACCAATTGATTACCGGGCTTGCCACAAACATTGATGTGCTAACCAAGATGTTCACGGAAAGTCAGACAAAGAAGGTAAATGTTGTGGAATATATGCAACCAATGGGAAATCAAGAATTCGAATAAGCCAACTATGTCCATAATCCTCAAGGTGGGTATCGCTAACAAAATCAATGGAGGCCAAACCCGCAAGGGCAAGGCCAACAAAATTGGGGCAATGATCAAGGTGGGTCGATTCAAGGTAATTGGAACAACAACAATAACAACTATGCCAACCGGAGTTCCAACCCCTATGTTCCACCGAAGGGGCAATATTACAAGGAGGGTCCTTCAAATGAATCCAAGTTGGAAGGAATGCTTGAAAAGATCTTGCAAAATCAAGAGAGATATGATGCTACAATGAAGAACATGTCCGAAATCGTGGGGTCACATACCGCCTCTGTACAAAATCTTGAGATGCAAATGCGAGACTTGTCAAGAGAACAAAATCCAAAGCTCAAAGGTACTCTTCCAAGTGATACAATTGCCAACCCAAAGGGGAATGCAAGTGGTCCATCTTCTCATTGCATGGCTATTACTACTAGAAGCGGGAAAGTACTTCAAGATGAAAGTGAACAAGTAGTCGAAGTGGATGATCGTAAGCAAGAAGTTGAGGCACAAGTTGAAGTGCCGGTTGTTGTTGAAAGTGAGAAGCCCTCCCAAGAGGTGAAAGTCCAAAAAGCAAAGCGTGAAGAGGTTAAGGAAAAGGTGAAGGAGACCCCAAAAGCTCCTCTACCAATCCCTCGACCTACTCCTCCATTCCCTCAAAGGCTTGCAAGAAGGGTAGTAGATAGCAAGTTCGAGAAGTTTTATGATATTTTGAAGCAATTTTCGGTGAACATCCCGTTCTTGGAGGCTTTCCAAGAGATGCTGTGATTTGCCAAATACTTAAAGGACTTGATGACCAAGAAGATATCTACCAAGAATGAAGTGGTGAGTATGACTCACCGGGCTAGTTCTATTATTGCTACGACAACCGTTGAGAAGAAGGAAGACCCGGGAGCATTTACCATCCCAGGTACTATCGGGTTGAGAGATTTTGCAAGAGCACCTTGTTATAATGGGGCTAGCATCAATTTGATGCCTCTTGCTATTTACAAGAAAGTGGGATTGGGTTTTCCAAGACCTACGAGTATGAGATTGCAAATGGCCGACCGTTCAATCAAGAGACCCGTGGGGTATTGTTGATGATGTCTTAGTTAAAGTGGGGAAGTTCCTTCTCCCGGACGACTTTGTTATCCTTGATTGTGCGGTTGACAAGTGATCATGCTCAACTATGTCTTACAAAAGACTAAGCGGGCGTTGCAAATATAATCCGGGGTATTATGCCTAGAGTCGATCCCTTAGGGAATTTACGTATCAATCAAGTCTTTATAATGCACAACTTTTACTCAATCAATTCTCTCAAGACTTTTTGAATATAAATTGATGATGTTTTACTA